>JAMAHN010000030.1:0-179569 GCA_023627535.1 Aspergillus sp. S1802E
CTTCTTCGCGAACATAATATGCGGAAATGGCGACAGAAAAAACGCCCGGAAATTACCGCAGAAAATGCTGCTAAACGTTTTACTTGGGCTCGCCAGTACGCTTACTACATTACTGAAGATTGGAAACGCGTTAGATAGACTGACGAATGCTCGGTAGAGCGAGGTAAAGGGACGCGAACTCTATATACTTTTACTAGTTCTAATTGCCAGACTATTAAGCATGATATTTATGCTATACGCTGCGGAAAAGGCGTGAAGCAGATATTCTGGGCTGGTTTTGGCTTTGATTGACGTATAGGTCTTGTTCCTTTGGAGGGAGACCCTGAGGCAGCTCGTGGAGGCGTGACTGCATGGATTATATCTTATGTCTATGAGGCATGGCTTCCAGAACTAGTTGATTTAGGCGACATTTTTATGCACGACGGCGCTTCTGTATATATCGCGCATATTATCAGGCGTCTGCTTGATGAAATGGGTATAGAGGTTATGATTTGGCCTTCTTACTCGCCTGATCTTAATCCTATTGAGAATCTATGGGCGCTTATGAAAGCGATTATTTATGAGTGCTATTCTGAGCTTGAGCAAGCGCCTGATACGCAGGAAACTTTGGATCAATTGATAGAGGCGGCGAAGGAGGCCTGGCACGCTATAGATGAGAGAGTTCTGCAGAATCTATCGAATACTATGCCTCATCGTGTGCAGGCTATACTAGCTGCGGAGGGCTGGTATACGAAGTATTAGAGGCAGCGAGGTCTAGTTAGGGCGAACTAGTACTAAATAGGAAAGCGGTCATTTCAGCGCGAAAAGGGGGTGTAAATACTTCTTCAACCCCACTGTAGCACTAACTAACTAAGCTAGTACTCCGTATGGTGTGTAGGCAAGACGCAAGTAGAAGAAAGCAGGGGCCGGACTGCAGTCCCCGAGCTGGAAACGAATTGCATGCGATCGGGGTTTGATTTTCCTATAGTTAAGATTCTCCGTAGATTGAATTTCACCACGGAGACGGACGACGGCCGAGGATCGAATACAAGCGACATCTACTAACTTAGCGACAGTAGCGTACTCTTCCGTTGTTGGAATTGAATTAATCCATGTGAATATTTTGAATGCTGCAAACGTAAATGAAATCGAAAGTGAAACCCCCTGGTGCGTAGTTTAAATTTGCCCAGCGCGCTAATCAACAAACAGAAACAGATCCTGAGATCCTGATCACTATCAATGTAACCCTGCTCCATAGTCATAGTCCATCCAGGCAACATTGCTTATCAAGATTTGCCCGGACGCGCTGGTCTGGACCCGGCGCGGTGGTGGCCAGGATTTCATGTATGCCGTCGATAGGTACTAGACTACCCGACTACTACTACTAGGTAGACCGCGGATTGTCTTACACGACGACGACCAACCGCGGTCCAAGGAGATCATTTAGACTATTGTCCGCTGGAAGCTTCGCGGATGGAGATGATGGTCAGAAGAAAATGGCGCGTGCTGATTTGCCTGTTAGGTTTACTCCGTTGAAAGTCGGTGGTTGGTGGCTTTTTTTTAGTAGCTATGGACCAGCCTGCCAAAGGAAATTAGATTAACGTTGGCATTCGGTTGGGTAATGGCAAACAATGTGATTGAAGCGCCTCGGCGTATAGGACTCCGCGGCTGAATGTTTAAGATTAATCTTGATGTTCCCGTTGGTGGTCCCTACGGTATACATTATTATTATTGTTATTATTATCCATGTCCGTTCAAGACAGCAGACGGAGCGCGGAGACGGAGTGGAGTGGAGGGCAATTTCCAACAGTTGCTGCTAAATGTCCATCCACCGACGACCCATTTCAGGCACGCGCCTTCCTCCTCGCAACGGCCGAGGTGCAACGCTGGAAGTGCTAGCCCCATCGGGACTAGCCGGGAGGAATCCGTTACATAACCTACGCTGGAAGGCGTCGCTAGGCGTCTGCCCGAACTTCCAGCGGGCGGGAGAATATTAAAGAAATCCAAAAATTGCTCGGGGTCTGTCCGTGCAGGGGATTGGGCACTGGCCAATGGGAACGTGAGCAATGCTCATCGGCCAATCACCACGCTGCGATAAAGAGATGAAGAAGCCGCCAATCCGGAGGCGAATTCTCCCAGCGGACCCGCCGGTTCAAGGAGGGAATCTAACCGAGTCAAGCTTGGTTCAGTTGGTTGATGTTTCCACCGCCTGACCGAGGCGAACCCAGTTGATCTCCTGGTCCGTGTCGCTCTGCTCTCGCAAGGAGTGAAATCGATAGATACGGGAGACTACCTACATAGATTGGGCATATCGGCAGACAAATAAATGGCCGGGGATCTGGGAACTGCATGTCAGAAAAGAAAAGAACCATGCGCGCATCCTGCCGTCCACCCAGATTCCGTGCAGATTTAATTGACTACTATTCAATAAAGGTCGAGGGACTGCGTCGAGGACTGACTGCATGTATGAAATGAAGCCAAATGCCGAGGATCTCGTGAACTCTTCCTGACGGAGTAAGCAGCTATCGCGGTCAGGCTTGGGAGTTGGGACCCGTGGATCCCCGGTGGACCTCCCCGACTTGTTACCACCGTTGCCAATCAGGATGCCCCTAAAGGCGATTCTCCGGGAGAGGGCGAGAGGCGTCGGTCGCTGTCCGTCCCTCTCTCTCTCTCTCTGCCTCTGCCACTCTCTGGTCGCCGTCGCGCAGCACTTCTTCTTTATTTTTTTTTTGGTAGTCCGGAGTACGAACCAGTAGCGCGGTGGAGTGTTGGAGATGGCGATGGGACTTCATCCGCAGTGTGCACACACCGCACGGTGGAGAGATAGTCAGGAGGTGGGGAGGTTCGCCTGAAAAGGAAACGAGTCATGCTCCGGATAGAGATGCCCGAGTAATCATTACTACATAGTACAGCTCCGTAGGAATACCGTGTACATTCATATCCCTGGCAAGGATGTCGCATCGTGGATGGCCGGGGGAGCGGGAAGACAGGATGAACCGGTCAATCAATTGAACCAGTCAACAGGATACTAGTACATAGAATTCCAAGGGATAGGAGATGATGTGGGAATGAGACGGCGGAAGAACAAAAAGCGGTCAAGCACGGCAGGGATGGGCGGTGGTTGTGTTGTCATCATGACTTGACGGTTTGGAGAAAAGGGGATCCTGGAGATGGTTGCATCGCCAATAATAATCCCGGAGGCGAGGACGAAGGAGTAAAAAGTGCGACGGTAAGCTCGAATCCGTGCGTCGCCGTTTCTTGTTGGCCGACCCCTCTTGTTTTTCTTTATTATTATTATTATCATCTTGATCAATGCTGATTGCTGATGTACATACTATGATTTAAATATTAACGTATCCTTGAGTCATAGTCGAGAAACTATTGTTGTCTGCATGGACCTATTGTCATCACTGATTGAGTTATGATAGACTTCCTCCCTCTCTCTCACTCTCTCTCTCTCTCTATCTACTCATGAACAAATCTAGTCCAAGTCCGGCGGGCAGAGACAAAGGAAACGAGGGACGAGAAGGAAGACGGGCAAATTCCTGGGTGGAGTGCGACCGGTTCAGTGAGCCAGTCATCGCCCATCCCTTTCCACCTCGGCAAAATGCCGCCCCCAATCTGGTCAAGCGTTCCTTTCTGGAATTCATCCGAGACTTTTTCTTTTCTTTTTCCCTTCGTCCTTTTTTTGAGTGTCCTAGACGACACGAGCATCCCTTTAGGGACTTCAGGGATCCGGGATCAGGGATAAACTCTGAGACCTTAGAACGTGTACGGAGTACCTCAATGTACAGACGGACTGGAAGGACGGGATTGTCGGCACGACGACGGAGTCCAGTCGTAGATAGATGAAATACTCAGTTGAATTACACCGTACGGAGTAGACTAATAATCCAAGACGGAGGAAATTCGAGGAATCACCAAGTAGCAACATCATCGTTCCCGGTGCAGAGCCAATCCGGCACCTCCGATCTGCTCTCCAACGGCCCCACTGGTACTGTTTCTTCGGGACTTTCTAGCCTCAACCTAACTGCGTTGCCTCTGCAAATGATTTTAATTTAAATCATTATTATTTTTTTTATCAGAATTATTATTATTATAGTCGTCTCCACTGGCGCATGGCAAAATCCAAAAGCGCCCAGTCCATCCCGCCGTTTCGCCGTCCTATTCGAGTCCTTCCTACTTAACTTAGCCCGCTTCTCCCCGCTATTCTTCCTTTCTCCTCCCCCTTCCACCTGCCACTGGACAACGGGGCGAATTCCTCCAAGCGACCCAGATCCGATCTGCTATCTATTGACTATCCGCCTTTATCATCTCATCGTCACCACTTTTCCCCCTGTCCGTTGCCACTGCCGCTTCAGCGATGCTTAACTGGTTACCGCCTTTCCATCCTCCTCGCCTCAGCTACGTTTATTAGATCTACTACCCCGACGTACTACCTACTCCATCCTCACTACTACATCACCCACTGCTTTCGGAACATCGTCACCACGCTGGATTTTCTTATCCTCTCTTATTCTCTTAACCTCTCCATCATCTTTTCTCCTTGTCTCCGACTCTTAATACCCAACTGAGATCCGTCATCATGGCTACTCACGTCGTCACCGCAACCACCACCTCCCCGGTCACATCCGCTCATCAAATCTCCATCTACGGCCACCCTTCTCCCGTCAATTCGGCCACCACCACTCCCGCTAATAACTCCCCTACCTCGCCTCGTCAGCAATATCTTCCGCTTCACACTCGCCAGTTGCGCCCGCCCAAGGCTCCCCTCTATGTGCCCGCTGCGCTGCGTCCGACTGAGCGTCCCCAGAAACCGTCTCCTCCCACTCCTCCTCGCAGCGTCCACGGTTCTTTGGACAGCCTGAGCGAGACTGAGGTACATCAGCCCATCAGCCGCCGCTCCACCATCGAGAGCGATGGCAGCGGAAGCATCAGCAAGATGGCCGAGGACGAATTCATGAAGAAGGAACACCTCGGCGAGGTTACCGGCATGCCGACTCGCGACCACTGGAAAGTAAGTTTGATTTCCCTCCGTTCCTGTTAGTGTGAGATGAAGGGAACTCGATCCCATGCGGGGGATGCCGATGGATTTATATCCTCCAATGACGCGAGTTGTCACTGGTCGCTCGCGAATTCTTGCGTGATCTCCGCAGCGCGTCATCGGCATTGCCTGGCATTGGATCGTTTCCCTTACTCGCTCTGTTACTTCATTCCGCCGCATATGATGCTAACGATCCTCTTCTACAGGCGGACTCTGCGTCTCCCAACTGCGACTCGCCTACTTGCCGCTCTTCTTTCGGCCTCTTCTTGCGCCGTCATCACTGCCGCCACTGTGGTCACGTCTTCTGCTCTTCTCACACCCCTCACAACGTTCCTCTCGACCAGGATGCTCGCTTCCATCCCGAGGGCGTCCAGTCGCGTGCTTGCGATCTCTGCCACGTTGCCTACCAGCGTTGGGAGGAATCTCGCTCGGAGCGCTTGACCAAGATCCAGAGCCAGATCAACACCCAGAACGAACCCATCCAGACTCCTGTCGAAGAGGCTCCGGCCCAGCCCCTCGATCCTTTGCAGGATGAGGACTCGAAGAAAGCTCTCGCTGCTGCGCTGAGCCAAGCCGGCGACATTGCCGCCAGCATTCCTCGCGGCTGGAACTGGAGCACCTTCTAAACGACCTGATGGGCCTAACATGATGACTTTACGACCATACGTCTTTCTTATCTTATGCTGTCAGCTTTGTCTGGCATCGCTTGGATTGCAAGCCTTTGCGACTTAATGCTCTAGAACATGCCTGTCTTTGCTTGATCTGTACTATTTGGGCGCTTCACCTGTTTCGGTCATTTGTTGGGAGTTTCGGTCCACTTGCTCTTTGCTTCAAGCCTTATGGTTTACGGTTTACACTTCTTACTTCGAGGGACCGAGTTTCCTCCTAATGCCGCGATTCGAACTCTACGACGCGCGGGGGCTTTTTGCTTTTTAATTTTTCTTCTTTTCCTTGATACTCAGGATACCCCGTCAATTGTTGTTTCTTTCGAGCGGCGGTCGCGTGTTTTCAACTTTCTTATTTCTTTTTTCTATGGCGCAATCGGGATGGTTTACTTGGGATAGAAGGTGTTGGCTTTTCAGACTTGAAATTGATATTTTCTTGCTATCATCTTCTCCGTGTAGACATTCGTAAACCTCTATTACTACCTGTAGTTGTACATTCACTATTTGATCTCACCTTCTATGTACTCTGTACAACCAACTGGCATGATCGCCCATAGCTAGCTAGCGATCATCTTGCGGCTCGTGCGTCACATGCATCCATCCATCCCTACCAAGCAAGATGCAACACGGATGTTCCCTGCCTTACCTTCCCTTACCTTACTCCCTAGGTGTGTACTTATACATCGAGGTACCTCCTAGCTCGGGGAGTACAGCGGACTCGAGGTCGGAATCGCATAGCGCGCGCGAGGCGGCATCGGAAAGCCATCCATTCATGTGATTACGGACAAGCTGGAGGCTTGTGTAGGTATAGTACATATGAGGAGTCGTCCGATCCTGGTCTTTACCCTGGCTAGAAGGACTAGACATAGACTAACTGACTGACTGACTGACTAACTAGGTAAGTGGAATGATTGGGTTCGGGGGTGTGTGCGTCTTGTGTCTGTGTCTGTGTCTGTGTACGGGCCTCCCCGTGTGTGTGCGTGTGCGTGTCTTTGTTCTTCTTTTCTGAGTGGGACTCGATGGGAGGGAGGGCTTTGGAGGGGTCTAGACTCGGGCGGCGTTTGGCTTTGTCTTTGCATGGAGCTGGACTGTACATCTCCTGGACCTACATAGTATATACTGAATATACTGAATATCATGAGCGGGAGCTGGAGCTGGAGCTGGAGCTGGAGCTGGAGCTGGAGCTTTGGGACTGGAATTGAGTTTGAAAAGGCGAGAGCCTACCTAGACTGGATCTTGAGCTCGGGCACTTCGCTATCTTGTATCATAAGGTGTGTAGATAGCGAGGCGTGTGTACCTAGTGTTGTTTCTACAGCCGGGTAATTCTCGCTTACAGGCGGGTTCATTGTTCCATGACTAAACCTTCTTCATGTCGGTGAGCGTGCGGGGGAAAGAGGGGGGGTACTTGGTACTAGGTAGACACCAGCACGCAGTCAGTCGTCTGTCGCGGCATGCCGAAGAGGGACAGTAATGGAGGGGTGTGCTGTGGTGTGTTCTATCATGTGGCCTATTCGTTCAAAGTATAGGCCCATCTACACCGTCTAGACATACAGTCCACATGTGTAGACGGAACGGAAGACTTCGGAACATGTGTTGTCCGCGAAGATCAAAACACCATGTCAGGCCGAGCACGTGGAATACCAGGTAGTCATCTTTTATTCCAAGGCAACGGCGCTTAACCTCCGGTTCGGGGCTGGCCGTATGACTCAAGAGGCCCGGGTTGCTCTCTGCATATGACGTGGGAGGTGCTTCTCGTGTTGTGCAGCAGGTGAAAGTGTATATGCGGGACATGCGGAGATATGTATGTAATGTGCCTACCTATGTGGTGAACAGTGTAAGTGTACAGTACACTACGGTGGTCTTCTCCGCTGGAGTATCCATGTGAATCTTGGAGATCCGCACAGGTCGGTTCTGGGCTGGCCTGGAACACTCGCGACTGAATGATTGCCATTTGGGCTTGATCGAGGGAGTTGAGGGAGCGTGAGAGGGGATGGTCGGTATCTCTTATCTTTCTTATCGATAATACCGATAACTAAAACAAACAGTGCAAACATAATTTTTTCCACGGCGAAAATGTCAAGCATCGCCAAGTCCTATCCTCAGTTCTACTCGCACATGCTCCAGCCATGTCGCTCTACTACGACGCTGTCTCGGTCTTGACGGCCCCCGCCTCGACCGGCGGCTCGTTCAAATCCCGCATCTACAATTCTCGGTCCCTCAAGGCCTCCCCGGCGCAGCTGTACGCTTTGATCATCGAGGCGTCGAAATGGGACATTCTGCTGAAGGAGGTCATCGAGGCCGCGGGCATCATCAAGCTCGAACCAAAGGTGTGTAATGATTGAGCTAGTGCTGACACCGAAATTACTGAATCTTGTCCCATACCCCTTGTTCCCGGCAAGATAATCAACCTGCTGACTGACAAAGTACGATCATCCAGCTTACTCCGCATCTCGCACTCCTCCTTGTCCATGATCATCTGCTCGCAAAGAACGGCATCGCAGCCCCGGCCGCCCACCCTCTCCGCCAGGCCATCGAGCGCCACAAGACGCGATTACGGGGCGAATTCACCAAGGCGCGAGTCCGTCGCGGATGCGCTTCCGTCGCCGACCTGAAAGACGCCGTCCGTCGCGAAAAGGACGCCGCCAACGGCGCCGTCTCCGCGATTTACCCGCGCTGGGTGCGTATCAATAACGTGCGGACCAACCTCGACGCCCAACTACAGTCGACCTTCGCCTCGTACAGCAAAGTCGACACGCTCCCCGAGCTGGTCGTTAGCAAAGATGAGGCCCCGCGTCTGCGCATCGACCCGCATATCCCGGATCTCGTAGCCGTCGCCCCGGGCGCCGACTTCTCGACGTCCGCCGCGTATCGCAACGGCGAGATCATTCTGCAGGACAAGGCGTCCTGCTTCCCTGCGTACCTTCTTCTCGGTGACCAGGAAGAGACCAAGCAAATCTGGAAGGGCGATCTAATCGACGGATGCGCCGCCCCAGGCAACAAAACAACGCATATGGCCTCGTTGCTATCCAAGACCGCCAAGTCCCAAAACGATGGCAGGACCATTCCGCGCTCGCACATTTTCTCCATGGACGCGTCCAAAATGCGCGCAAAGACGCTCCAGAAAATGGTCGCTGCCGCCGGCGCCGATCCCTTCGTTTCCGTCCTGCAGGGCCAGGACTTCCTCGCCCTCGACCCGATGGATCCTCGCTTTGAGAATGTCTCGGGGTTGCTTCTGGATCCGTCCTGCTCTGGTAGCGGCATCATCGGCCGCGATGACGTTCCTACCCTGGTTCTCCCTGATGCCAGCACGACCAACGGACCCGCTACTGGACAGGGCAAGAAACGGAAACGTCGAATCGACGACACCGAGTCTCACCCCGCTCCTCCCCCTGGGAAGAAACATTCGAAAGGCCAACAACCTCAAGAACCCAACGCAAACACCGTCTCGGCAACGGACGAAAACGAGCTCTCAAACACCCACATGTCCATCGACCGACTCATCAAACTCTCAAACCTCCAGACCCGCATCGTCGAACACGCCCTCGCTTTCCCCTCCGCAACCCGGATTACATACAGTACGTGTTCGATCCACCTGCTAGAAAACGAAGCCGTCGTGTCGCGCGTCCTGTCCTCGGAAGTTGCGCAGCGTCGAGGATGGAGGGTTCTTCGACGGGACGAGCAGCCCGAAGGATTGAGGCGGTGGAAACATCGTGGTGTGAGGGAGGAGAAGAGTCATTTGGTTCGTCGCTCTGTTGATGGTGATGATGGTGGGGAGGAAGAGGAGGAGGCGGTGGCTGCTCAGAAGAAAGTGGATTTGACGGATGAAGATCTGGAAGGTTGTTTGAGGTGTTGGCCTGGTGATGATGAAGGGTTGGGTGGGTTTTTTGTGGCTGGGTTTGTGAGGGATGCGGATGCTGATGAGAGTGCTGGAGAGGATGGTGGGGAGGAGCAGGATGAAGATGAAAATGAAGAAGATGATGAGTGGGAGGGATTCTCTGATTGAGTCAATGTATGTATGTACTATCACCCACAAGCCAAATTCATTCGCGAACTACTGGACATACCCTTTTATCTAGTGTGTCTCTCCTAACATAGAATTCCAATGCAGCAGGATGATTTGGTGAAGTTTCTAGTGTTCGATGGCTACTGCAGTGACCAAAACAGCGAAAGAAAAGTAGCGAAAGTTGTAGAATCAGAATTAGTGTAATCCATTAGATTAGTGGATATTGAACTAAATACGAGGCCTCCAAACTAAATTTCATGTATATAAAATGGTCAACTTATGTAGAAGCCATCAGCAATCTGCGAAGTAAGGCAGCTTGCACATCAAGCATACCAAACGCCTATAATCAACGACCTCTTCATCTGCTCACTCCCCTCCCTACGTGCCTATATCACGATCCCAAAAACCCCCTCTTCCGATTCCGCATCCTCGCCTCACTATAAGCATCCAACTTCACCGCCACCAACACGATCTCGACTTCCCCGGGAACAACGGCAGACGGCTGCGCGCGCAACCGCCACTGCCCCGTTCTAACGATCCATTTCCCCAACGCGCCGCCCGACGACGACCCGTCGACGCGGCGGCGCTTCGTCGGGGGATTCTGTGGATCCGCGGACTCGGCCGCGGCGGGATCAGGACTGCCGAAGATGTCGGTGTGGGATGTGAATTGGCCGTCGACGGTGAGGTCAGCGTCGCGCTCGATGCGGATGGCGGAGGTTTCGGACGCGGGAGAACTGCTGGATGGGGAGGCGGATGCAGTTGGGGTAGTTGTGGTGGAGGTGATTTTATTGGTGATGACTTGCAAGAGGGCGGTAATACGGGTTTTGGTGAGGGAGAGAAACTGGGCGCGCATGCGGGCGAGGTCGACGAGGGTGCATTCGTCGCCGATTTCGACGATCAGGTCGAAGGGCTGTTCGTCGATGAAGGGGCGGGAGTAGGTGACCCATCCTGGAGAGGATTGGGGAGCGGCGGGGTTATCGGGGGCGAAGTTGATGCCGGAGCGCCGCACGTCTTCTAGTCGGATGATGATCTCGGAGCGCTGCCGGATGGGGTTGAAGCTGATGTCGTGGGGGATGAGCTTCTGCTCGAGGCCGCGGAGATGGAAGTAACGACAGTCGCGCAGAAGTTCGGCGCGGTGGGTTTCGTGGCGGATGTGCAGGGGGTAACCGCGCAGGAGATGGAGGATGTCGGCAAAAACCTCGCCGGATCGATTGGGGATGCTGGGAGGAACGATGGCCGGGGGACGTAGGAGGCCGATGCGCTCGAGGCCGGGGAAGGTCTGCGTGGGAGAGGCGAAGAAGGCACCGAAGCCGAGAGTGAAGAAGTTGGGGGAGTCGCCTGGTCCGGAGAAGATGTCGCGGGGGATTTGGAAATCGCGGTCGCCGATCTGGATGCTGATCTCCGATTCGAATAGTTGTGAGTTTAATCGAGGCACTAAGTATTGGCGTTAGTTCATGGATTGGCTTCTATCGAATTAGATGGCGAAGACGTACAGCTGTAAAACTGAGCATCCGCGAACAGCTTCACGAACTGCGCACTGTCTCTTGGGCGCACATGGTATCCTGATATCAACATTGATGATTAGCTCTCGCTCTCATGGAACGACTTCTGGGTGGCCTACCATACCCTGTAAATGTCGCACGATATCCTTAAACGTCACCGGATCCCGATCGATATATAACGTTCGAATGTTCGCGCCGTCTCCGTTCTGCCGCAGCTGCTCTTCGAAGAATTGGGAGAAATATGACGGTGCTCCAAAACATTTAGCGCGGGCTCAGTTGACGACATCGGACAAACTGACCATCGGAGGCAATCGACGCTCCCGAGAGACGAAAGAGCTCAGTCCCAATCTGAATGGAAAACACTCTTTCCTGAGGTAACGAGCACTTGTATGCTTTCTGTGGCGAGGGAGTCGACATGCCACTCTGGGATGCGGAGCCCGGCGTGGCCATTGTGATGTTCATTCAGCACGCAATTATACGAGAGGTCGAGGAGGGCGAATTTAGGCGCATGGAATCGCAAACGGAGAACTGGCAGAGCTAAGAATTGATAATTAATGCTCCGAACGATGTGAGGGAATTGGAGTTGCAGTTGCGACCGCGCTTTGCGATCGCAACCATACTGACATGACGTTGTTCCAACCAGCGATGTCAATGCGCCTGGGGAGGAAAGGAGAATAGAGGCGCCGGAATAGTCGAACCAATGCGAAAGCTTGATCCAGTGTTTTGCCTGAGTAGAGAGGGCAAGTAGCTCCGATTTGAAATGAAACAGAAACGTCGCAATTGAATTGTCGCGTGGAAGCCACGGGTCACGGGATCGGGCTAGTCCGAGTCAAGGCGACGATGAAATGCTGCATGTAGCTGGTTCGAATGATAATGCTTTGTCATCACTCTGTTTCAAACACCATTTGTTCCTATCCGACTGAGCTCATGAAATAGTCATTGAGTGACGCTTTTGAACCCCTGGCCGCTACGATGAAGTGGTCAGGTGATGCGAGCCCTGCATACAAGCCCTACTTACCGTTTTGGGAGGTCTGTTCCACGTGCCCGAGGTACGCACGTGACTCCCCCCTTTTCCTGGTTTGTTTGCCACTTCTTGAGCGGGACTTGCAGGGCGCATACTGCTGTCTGGATAAACAATGGACTAAAGATGAGTCGAATCTATCATTGTACAGCTCGTATCACTCTGTCCGGTCACATCCTGATGAGTCAAATCCATAGGCCCTTCCATGGCATCTTCACATGGACGGCGAATAAGCTCGGCTCATCTCCCCCGCAGGGACCGCAATTTGTGCCATTGGCGCGCGACGATCTCTCGCTTTCAACTTGCGATCGTATTCGATCCAGGAACCAAAGATGGGTTGATTGATGGCCCCATCATTGAGAATTCCCCGGCGACTGTCCCCACTCACGCCCAGCTTGTATCTTCATTGGTGGCTGCCTCGGTTACTGCGTCTTTCCCCTCTCCCATATTCCCGTAAATTGGGAACGTCTAGAGCAATGTCGGCCAGGGTGAACACTGATAATGAATACTGAATGCAAGAGGGAGCATCCACGTTACTAAAGACCAAGCGTGGAGATGATCCTCCACTAGCAGCGTTAGTCGGTGGCACTCCCCGCAGCGTCCTTCGCAAGCCCTACTCTTCTCGGACGAAGTGGGTGACGCCGCGGAAGGCGCATTGGACCCCGGCGAGAATTGGCAGGTGGCTCTTCAGCCTATATCTCTGGGTCGACCCGACCATTGTTGTTGTTTCTTCCTTCCCCTATTCTTCTTCATCCTTCCCCGTCGTGACAGACCATTTGTCTTTTTTAACCCCACTCTTCACCACGCGGCATTGCGGATTCTAGCTTGTAGTCAAGACCGTTTGCGATGACTGACCAGGCCATTCCGTACACGCCACTGGATGTGTCGCTTCCCCCGGTCTCCTCTAAGGAGGTCTTCTCCGAGCTACAATGGACAACGCTTTTGTCGATAGCGGACACCGTGATTCCTTCCATTCGAGGGCCCACGGCGTCGCAGTCCGAATCTGCCAAGATAATTCCCCAGTCTCGACTTAACGCGACGATCGAAACGCTGGCACGCTCCATCCACGACCCCGATGCTGTCACTCTGGCTATGCGGTATCTGGAAGAAAATGCATCCTCCAATGTCCAATTTCGGGACACACTCCAGCGCCTGTTTGCCGACTACGTCAACGAGCAAGGGAGGAACGGATTGAGCTTCATCCTGAATCTATTGAAGTATGTATTAGAAGCTGCAGCAACTACTGCGGGTACTGACATTGGGTAACCAGCTCCAAAGCGGGCTCACTTATCTTAACCGGTTCGGCGACCCCGTTTCAAGAGCAGCCATACGAAATCCGGGACAGAGTCTTTCGCGGCTGGGAAACCTCAAGATTGAAGCCGTTGCGTGCTGTCTACCGAGCTCTGACGGGCATCGTGAAGAGGACATGGATCACGTCCAGTCCGACCCTTTGCCCGGTTTTGGGCTTCCCCCGAGTCCCTGTGCACGGGAAACCCGCAGACGGCTTCAAGTACGACTTCCTACAGATCCCGCCTGGGGAGGAGCCGGAGACCATCGAGACGGATGTTGTCGTAGTGGGTAGCGGCTGCGGTGGCAGTGTTGCAGCCAAAAACTTGGCCGAAGCCGGCTATAATGTCATGGTGGTGGAGAAGTCCTATCATTACTCATCAAAGCACTATCCCATGAACTTCAACGAGGGCTTCGTGAGTATGTTTGAGGCCGCAGGCGTCACCGGCACGGACGATGGCTCGATGGGGATCTTTGCTGGCTCGACTTGGGGAGGTGGCGGCACTATCAACTGGTCGGCAGCGTTGCAAACGCAGGGCTACGTTCGTCAAGAATGGGCGGACTACGGCCTGCCCTTTTTCACCTCATTGGAGTTCCAAAATTCGCTGGACCGAGTTTGTGATCGCATGGGTGTGAGTGCAGAACACACGACTCAGAATACTTCCAACAATGTTCTGCTGGAGGGAGCTAGAAAACTGGGGTATTCCGCAAAACCCGTGCCGCAAAATACCGGTGGTCACAAGCACTACTGCGGGCATTGCACGATGGGATGCCATTCGGCGGAAAAGCAGGGCCCCACGGAGACCTTTTTAGCCGATGCCGCGTGCGCTGGCGCGGTGTTTGTTGAAGGATTCAATGTCCACAAAGTCTTGTTCGCTCATACGAAGGGGGGACGAGTGGCTTCGGGAGTGGAAGGGACCTGGACCTCCCGAGATGCATACCTAGGCCGGTCCGGAGATACTTCGGTCAAGCGTAAGGTCATCATCAAAGCCAAGAAGGTCGTTGTTTCGTGTGGGACGCTTCAGAGTCCGCTTCTTCTGATGCGTAGCGGAATCAGAAACTCCCAAGTAGGACGCAATCTCCACTTGCATCCAGGTAGGTCTTTCAAAAATGCACCTTTGGTCTGCAACGGAGGGACTAACTTGATACCTAGTCATTGTCGGCGGCGCTGTCTTTGACGAGGAAACTCGGCCGTGGGAGGGAGGGGCTCTGACGGCCGTCGTTAATGAGTTCGAAGACCAGGACGGACACGGCCACGGCGTCAAGATTGAATGTCTCACTATGCTGCCGGCAGCTTTCCTTCCAGCTTTTCCTTGGCGCGACGGACTGGATTACAAGTTGTGGGCGGCGAAGCTGTCACGTATGACCGGCTTTATAACGTTGACGAAAGACCGGGGCAGCGGCCGAGTTTACCCCGATCCCCATGACGGACGATGCCGCGTCGACTATACAGTGTCGGCATTCGATCGCAAACACATTGCCGAGTCTTTGGTCGCAACCGCGAAGATCGCCTATGTCTCGGGCGCGAAGGAATTCCATACTTCGTGTCGCGAGATCCCACCATTTATCCGGACGGAACACCCGGCTGACGAGGACGAGGCTGAGGGCATCAACAACGCCGCTCTCCAGACGTGGATCGCGGAAGTACGCCGCAAGACCCTCGATCCGGAACGGACACTCTTTGCGTGTGCGCATCAGATGGGAAGCTGCCGCATGGGCACCAACCCGCGGACGAGTGTGGTGGACCCCGAGTGTCATGTCTGGGGAACGCGTGGATTATATGTTGTGGATGCCTCCGTATTCCCCAGTGCCAGCGGCGTGAACCCCATGGTGACCAACATGGCCATTGCAGACTGGGCTAGTGCGCGAATCGCCAAATCGATGGAGCGTGATGGCTTAACGGCTCGTCTGTAAGCCGGTGGCGATGCCGATACGATGTTGACGACGTAGTTTTGTTTATAATTAACCCCGCGTGTAATTGCAACCATTAAGCGTTTATATAATATGTTAGTTGTACGCCCTACTGTTTAGGAATGTCAAACATAAAGCAGAAACTTCCTGTATAATCAGCATCAGCAACTCAATTCAATGATCTCTACGGAAAATGGAGAGACAAGTGAGGCGTAGGCCTTCTGATAGCTCAACATGGCGTTTGCCTCGTTGCACTGTCCTGTCTCGGATGCCTTACTGCCTCGGCGTTGCCTCAGGCATCTCTCAGAGCGCCTGCAGCTGCTCCCTAAGCCAGATAAGAATCAGTAGCTCCACGAGCAAGGGCGAAGCGGGCGACGTGATGTGGCGCATGCTGCAACGACGGGTAATGACAGGCACGAAGTTGTCCTGGATACCAACTGGCTGGATTAGCTGTCCGCAGAGTTATGAGACCCCCGGGAGGATTGATGAGCTTCTTGTCCTTACGGTGCTGAGCCGTTGTAGGCGCAGGAACGAATCACGGCCGTGATTGATGAACTTGTCAGATTGAAAGGATTGGAGCATTCGCCTAGGTTGGAGTCTTCCAACGAAGGGCCTTAGGAGGAAGCTGGATAAGGGCATTGAAGGTGGTATACTATCCAATGAGAGTTTACTTTGCAGCAAGGTGCATGTATAGCTCAGCGTTTCAAGTGATAGACTTGCTCAGGTTAGTAGAATCTTATTTAACCGGGTTGATTGGTGGCCACCGCGAGAATCCCAGATGACCTTAAATTAATGAATAATAATAGGATGTGCTGTTAACGGTAATTGCAGTCAGATCAAGCCATCTGAAGTGGAGATCGAACAGGTTGCGCCATCGGACCCCGGATTGAGGAATCGGGCTGCAAGCCACATCCAACATTGATAGTCCAACTTTAATTTGAATTCCGATCTGTCGTATATTTTAATACATAACCAAAACCTCTTCTACATTCCCAGCGTTGTACTACATCCTGCATCCTCTATTCAACATGTTGACTGTCTGCTTCGATGCTCTTCTACCCCACAGTGGATCGCCCCTCTCACGGCGACCATTTGTCATCACCGTCTTTTCCTTAATAACCAAAGCTAAGGGGCGGAATTAGTCCCATGCTGTTATGAATTGTTACTTAAAGACCATATTCAGCTTCAACGCCAGAAATTCTCCTTCTCTTGGATAGATCAGTTACCCATTATTCAATCAATTACAATGGCTCCTGTCGGCACCATCTACAGCTACCCCGGCAACTCTCGGGTCATCAAGGTTCGTACTATCCTCCCTTCCCCCTGAACCAAGTCCTTTGACATTCCATTGTATCCTAATTCTAACATCCAATCAGGCCCAAGCCGCCGCCAACCTCAATGGCCTCGAGCTCGCCCACGGCGACTTCACCATGGGCCAAACCAACGTGTCCCCAGAATTCCGCGCCAAGTTCCCCCTGGGTAAGGTCCCTGCTTTCGAGACCGCCGACGGCCTCAAGCTCGTTGAATCGAACGCCATCACCCAGTTCATCGCCGAGAGTGGTCCCGCAGCCTTGCAGCTCCTGGGCTCCACGCCCACCGAGCGCGCCGTGATCCGCCAGTGGGTCGACTTCTCAGATGGCGAGGTCCTGAACCCCGTCTTGCAGCTGGGTCTCTGGCGTCTCGGCGTCCACACCTACAAGTACGACGAGGCCACCGAGACCGCTGCTATGACCCGCATTGAGCGCTCCATGGCGCACCTGGAGCAGCAGTTGTCCGGCCAGACCTGGCTGGCTAAGGGCGAGAAGCTGAGCTTGGCGGATATCTCTGTCGCCGCGGCGTTTATCTGGGGCTTTTCGATCTCCATTGATGCGGAGCTCAGGGCTAAGTTCCCCGGTGTGATGGCGTGGTATGAGCGTGTTACGGAGTCGGAGGGTGTTAAGCAGGCGTTTGGGGAGAAGAAGTTCGTGGAGAAGCGCTCTGCTCCTCCGTCTTAAGGGGGTTGAATGAGACGGGGTTGTGTAGGGAGTGTGGTTCTGTGTATGAGTTATGAGAAATGAAAAGTTATATTGAGACTCACTCAAATCGAGATTACTTGTGAACTGGTTTAGTGACTCGAGTTCAGTGAATGGTGGACTACCAACACGTGATGAGCTCGCTGCAAACGCTTCCCCCTCCCATCTTCTCTCCATCCTTCTCTCTTCTCCATCCTTCTTCTCACCTTCAATCTTTTCATCTCCACCCTTTTCTCATCATCCCTCATCTCCATCGTTCTTTCATATCTTTCATGTTCCCATAATCAACTTCAACAATGCTGAAAATCAGACGAGCTGAGAAATGCAATCGGCCATGTGACCAATGTCGGCAGCGCGGATATCGCTGCGCTCGTGACATAGGCAGAGGAAGATGTGCCCTTTGCGAGGCAGAGGACACTGAATGCATTTTTATTCATGGACCTACGCCACGAAGATCAAAGACCAGTGGCATTCTGCAGCCAGGGTGGAACGCGGGCCCAGAGTATGTACCCTAGACTAGCGATAGCAGAGCTGCAGCAAGACTAACACATCGGCAGCACCCTCTCATCGACCCCAATATTGGCTGCACGGAACAAGTATTCTACAAATACAGCTCGCCCCTCGGCTTCGTATGGATCGCTAGGATTGGAGTATCTGCATTCGGAGTACATGGCCCGTCTAGCTACCATGAGCCAACACTCCTGGAGCCGTGCTCAAGATCGCACCCACCGGCAAAGCTCGAGTGCCACCCACGACTCCTCGATACATCAGTGGCTTTCATGACTTACCCTGATGGTAACTCGTTGTTGGAGATGCAACGCATCGCGGACCTGGATAAGATCGAGGGGATTATCCGGCCGCTGGGTCCGATTCTAGTGAAACTCTACTTCAACATTGTGCATCCTACGTTCCCGATTCTGCACAAATAAACCTTCCTTGACAAGTATGCGCGATCTTACCACGAGTTTTCTCCTCCACTTCTAGCTAGGGTATATTTTATAGCCCTCGACTGGCAGCAATTCGATCAAGAACTCGCAGCTGCACAAAGAACTCCGGACATCGCGATACTAGAAGATCTGGCGATGCTCGTGATGGAGAATGATCTGAAGCGGTCAACACTATCCACCCTGCAAGCGGGATTGTTGTTGCTGCAGCAACTTAGACGGGCGCACAGCACCATTCTCACTCATCTAGTTGCCTTGAGCCAGACATTAGGCATCCACGTCGACTGTAGTGACTGGGCTATCCCGGGATGGGAGCGAGGGTTACGGCGGCGTCTAGCCTGGGCCCTCTATATGCAGGACAAATGGGGCGTCCTTTGTCACGGCTGACCATCCCCAATCTCCGACCGCATAACTGGGGAGGGCGAAAATCATAGCGACTGGGATGTCCGGCCTTGCATATTAGATGATTTCCATGAGATGTCAATCAAGGCGGAGGATGTACCTTATGGAAGCATCGATGTGCAAATTGGTCTTGTCTCGTTTCTGCACGCTATCGAGCTGACTAGAATATTCAGTCAACTGCAGTATGCGTTCTGTTCTGTCGGGGCAACGAAAAAAGGGCAGACTTGAGAGCTTAGGCGCGACCGAGACCATGGCACTCGCAGAGTCTTTCGCGCAGCAACTTCGGCAGTGGTACATCAACCTACCCGGATGTTTAAAGCTGGACACGACTGCACACGTGCGAAGCCTTTCTGCCAACGGCGCTTTGCATATTTCTCACATGGCAGCCGAGCTCACCTTGCATCGTGCAGTGCTTCGCGCGCTGCGACCAGACACTCCGCCCAGTCTCAGGTCTACCATCCGGACTGCAGCTGGCGCGCGCCTTCTTTCAGCTTTAAAGCTTGTGGAAATGCTACAACCTAAGCACACGCAGTTATTCTGGGGATATCCCGCCCCGGCACAGATGGCGATGATTGGTTCCTTTGCTGGACTCCTATGGGCTACGAGTGCGGACTGTGAAGAGGCTATCGAGTATGTTCGTCAAATAGAACGTTTGCGGTGGGCTTTACAAATACGCGGACTGGGGGTTCCATTCGTTCGTGAAGCTTTGCTGTTGCTTGACGAAGAAATTGGCGACTTGGTGGCTTGAAGGCTGCAATATACTAGCGCTTCGCTTGAGTGCTGTGACCTACGTGCAGGGAAGCATGACGAGGCCTACTTTCAGGGATATTAGAAGGATGGCCTGACGATATTTCTTCAATTGGGATGAGGGATGGAACATGCGTAGTATGCATGACACCTACACCTAATGATCAATGTTCAACGTGATGATACCCTTTACTTGTTTATGACAATGGCGATATGACACTTCCTTTACAAATTACAAGCATGCTACCTGTAATGAATATAACAAGGCCAAGTCCGTAACGTCCATGATGGACGTTATGTCTTTCTCGTCAGTTTGTCCAACAACCTTCAATTTTTGAATTCTGGGAAAGCATCCACTAAGAACCTGTCAATGAAGCGGTCCGCAAGAAATCATTGTTTAATTTTCAGCCTCGATAACGATGGAAGGTCGATTGATCCTGATCACGCAAAACATCCGTCGGCTGTCGGAAATAACCTCTAGGGACAGCTAAAAGGCTTATGCACAGCTCATTGGAAACATCATATTAACAACGCCGAGTGGAAAAAATGGGTTTAAATTTATGAGATGGCGGTTAGTAGCTTGCCTCGATCCTAACAGCTAGAGCTTCGTTATAGAGCAGACTCGGAGGAAGGAAGCGCACGAAATCGTCACGTCTTTCGACCATTTGCAGTGCATTCCTGATATGCCCTATTTTCCTCCCATCAAGGCGATGATAAGAAGACATTGTGATTCGCAAGACACAAACCAGAGAAAAGAGTACCTGAAATCAGTTCTAGCGCACCGGAATCATTGAATCGGATAGCTAATAGTAGAAGTATGGGTCGTATATATCTTCCCAAGGGACGTGACCAACATGACACCTGACGATATACTCTTTTCTCTCTTGCGGTATTCCGCGAACCAGCAGACACATATCTCCCGGATTGGCTTCCTGATGAGCTTTTGCAGTAGCTCTATATGAGTTTCCAAAAGCTGACTTTCCGATGCCAATTCCGTTCAGGCCATACTGATTTCCAAACCCCAACCTCCCCCCAGTGAAAAGTCCCTCTTGACTGTTGCCTCATACCAACATTTTGAATAGTTGTATTGTCACAGTAGACGAAGAGGCCGGCCAGGCTCTCGCTCCTAGCCCCGCTGTGATTGAAACCGTAATCCCTGATTCAGTCGATGGTTAATCAAATCCCCTCTATACTTTGGTATCAAGCAGCTAAGGTACGCATGGATCGTGACGATCGACAAAGAACACTCTTTGGGTAAACAGAAGGATTCAAGATCATGGAAATTCTCGTAGCGGCATAAATCGTCCGGCGTACCGGTGAGCGGGGACAAGTAGGATGGGTGTATTTGCCTGAGGTTCCAGCGATGCAGTCCGAGCAGAGGGGACTGGTGCGTAGGACTAGTGATGCTGGCGAGAATTTCACGGCGGTCGGTAAATGTCGCTATTTTGCTCTCGTTCTCGTCCTCGAAAAGAGAACATTCATTATTTATCCCTGAGAACTAGGAGTTCTTCGGGGAACGACATTGATCTGCGCTTCAGATGGATCGATTGGAGGCATTTCGACGGTTTAGAGCACTTTTTTTCACGAAAGTGGATCGTGGAAGATTATTGAAAGATGCTAAGTGTGCTGGTGAGGGACAGCCAAGGTAGAAGAAGTTGGAATCCCTCTGATGAAGGAGTGGACAGACTTCTGATCAAACTGGGCCAATAATGATAAGGTAAGCAATTATTCCCCTAGGTCCCTAAGTTCTTGGGAGATTTATATAGACTGTGAGATAATATATAGAGAGACACTAGATCACTAAGAACGTACAGAATACAATATAGTCAAATCATGGGAGGCAGATTGGTTAAAAATAGATCGCTATACGTAGGTTCTGCTTGGATTTCGCTGTCTCTTTTAGAGCTTTTTCGATATACCGGATAACAAAAAAGGACAAAAAAGAACTGGCCATTGTATTAGTAGCTAGTCCGGTTCTTCTTCGGAAACCAGTAATATTGATGATAGCCGTATGTCATTCTTACTGCCAGCAGCGTAGGTATGTATTTGTTCAAGGAATACCTAGCTGGAAGATTATAAACTTCTGCTATGAATCCAGGCGTCTTCTGTGATAGCTAGTCATAAAAAAACAATTCCTACGCTCTGTGACTGACGCCCAAACTTGTTGGCTTGGTCGATGTCACAAATGAGCTTGTGTCAACATGTCGATGTTGAACTTTCGACACCACCGAGATGGCCACCTCCCACATCCACACACGAGTCCCTACTGAAGAAATGATGAAAAGCCTAGACCCTCTAGATCTTCTAATTCCAGTGCTACTAAGGAAATTAACATTTCTCGGCGCACGAGACACGGCCGGTGCCGTCGCCGAGCACTTGGACGCCATCGTCGCCGAAGTTGATTTATCCAAGCCGACGCACGCTACTTTCTACCCGTCTCTTGAAATCTGAAGAGCAGGACCAATCCCATCTTCTCCGGTCCTGTCCTTGACCATCACAGGATACTTCCGATCCGGCCCGCTCCGCGTCGACGAGGTAGAGTCGTGTCCAGAGTTGAGACAAGATCATCAAAACCTGGTACATACATACATGAATACATATTGTTAGTTCTCTGCGGCAATGGCGATTCCTCGAGCACGGTGCTTCATTTGAGCCCTAATGCACGCGTCTGCTTGATGGTCGGCCCAATCCACACCATCCGCCCGGCGGTGGAAGCCGCCGCTCTTTGCGGAGTCGGCATTCTCGGCCAGGGACTTACAATAGGTCCTGTTATCAGCGCGCATATCCTGGCTTGGCGAGCCAGCTGTAGAATGTGATCGCCGTTGAGCCGGACTGCACATATACGGGACTTGCTATGTTGGATCATCGGCGTCTGCCGCTGTCACATGCGGTGAGCGTGCGTCGGCGGTTGGGAGGTAGGGAGGCGCATTTTTCAAGGTGCGCTTGCGGACAGACAAGTCAATTTGGGAAGCCACAGATAGCTTTTCTGAGCGGAGAGCATTGGTAGTCGTGTTCAGTAGTCGTGTCCAACACCAAGCATCTATGATGGCATCAGCAAGGAAACACTCGGGAACAAAAGAATGTTGTCAAACATGGATCGATTATTCGGCAAATCTTGACCCCCTAGATCTATCTAAGCTATACATCGATCCTTGCCACCTAAAAACTGGTATAGAAGACACGAAAACGCTCATCTTGGCATTATACATACAATCGAAAATTTTCACCTACCTATGTGTCATCCGCCGAGAGACGTGCGAGAAGTGAAGATCGGTATTATTGAAGAGTGCGGAAGCGCCCGATCGCAGATCTGCAGTGCCATATAACCCTCGGCATTTGTGATGTAGTTGGCGCGGTTTGCCGTGGACGAGGGTAGAAGTTTGTCGGTTCGCCGAGAGTAGTAGATGTGGCGCTGCCGAAGGTTGGTCGGCCGTCGGCCACCGGCGGTTTATGCGATGCCGAAGTATACTGTGGCCGTGACCAGATTGGGAGAAAAAGAAATTTCTGGTAGAGATCTTTCCGCGATATGGCAGTTAGAGTTGGTAATTGGTATCCAAGTTTCTGCCCAATTCTATCATGGACTTGAAAGAGATCCACCAGGCAAGGTATAAAGTGACCCAACGCCTTGGGTGTGTTCTTGCTGAACAGACTGCAGCAAGATTTTTTCTCAATAATGGATCCGGTCATGTCAAAAGAAGCCCAGATTACGGAAGTCGACACCTCCAAGGTCTACCCCGAAGGAGGCCTCAACGCCAACCTGGTCGTTCTCGGCAGTTTCAGCGCTATCACCGGTGGCCTGGGCCTCATGAACAGCATCGGCATTTACCAAGCATGGATATCAACGCACCAGCTCGAATCCCTAAGTGAGGGCCAAATAGGCTGGATCTTCGGACTGTACAACTTCATGGTATTCTTCTGCGGCATCCAGATTGGACCCGTGTTCGACGCCAAAGGACCCCGTTTACTGATGTGGACAGGATCCGCGCTCCTCATTCTCACCTTCATCCTGTTGGGGTTCTGCAGTAAATACTGGCATTTCATAGTGGTGATGGGTATCCTCGGAGGCATGGGGACATCGTTCATCTTCATTGTCCCTGTCGCGAGTATCGGCCACTTCTTCCTCCGCCGGAGAGGAGCTGCCACTGGTTTGGCAATGTGCGGCGGTAGCGTTGGCGGCGTCATCTTCCCTCTCGTTCTGGAAAACCTATCGCCCCGTCTCGGATTCGCCTGGGCCACTCGCATCGTGGGCTTGATCACCTTGGTGTTGCTGATTCCTGGCTGCATTTTGGTGAAAGGACGGTTGCCACCGAAGCCGGCCACATCGGCCAAGGTTCTTCTTCCAGATCTGACCATCCTCAAGGATCCCCTGCTCGCCTTGACGACAGCCGGCGTCTTCTTCATCGAATGGGGCTTCTTCGTTCCTCTCGAGTACATTGCCTCCTATTCTCTCGCCAACGGCATCTCGCATAAACTCGCCTACCTGATGGTCGTGTTTCTCAACGCGGGCTCATTCCCAGGTCGTTGGCTTCCAGGAATTGTCGCCGATAAGATCGGTCGCTTTAACACGTTGATCATCACCAATATTCTTTGTCTCGTTGCCATCCTAGGTATCTGGATGCCCGCGAACGGAAACATTGTCGCCGTCGTCATCTTCTCGGTCGTGTTTGGCTTTGCTAGCGGAAGCAATCTCAGCCTCGTGCCAGTTTGTGTGGGCGAGTTGTGTCCGACAGAGGAGTATGGGCGGTTTTATACTACCGTGTATACGATAGTCAGTCTGGGGTAAGTCGGTCCCTTGCTCTGTTGTCATGTCCTGAGAACGAAGATTTCCATCAACAAGATTCTAACCGGTTTGTAGAGCTTTAACAGGTGTTCCGATCGCAGGAGAAATTATCAACAAGAGCAAGGGCGAATACTGGGGTTTGATTGCTTTTGCAGGAGGTACTTATGCAGCTGGGCTGGTGTGTTTTGTTGCGGTGAAGATATTGCAGGCTAAACGCGTTAAGAAGGTTGACGATGATGGATCGTGAGGTTGTCGCCAGTATTGTGTACATAGAAAAGTTAGATAAAAATAGAAGAAAGAAGACTTTTGTTAGCATGATCGATCCGCAAATGTTGCTCATGTGACGAGCGCCTTATACCACTTGTGGTATTTTGGCGCCTGTAGTCTTCCCAGCCACTTCCTTTCCTCATCACATCAGCCCACAATGTCGCCCAGGCATCAAGCTTCTCATCGGGCTCATCCAATCATGACGTCAATGGTTCCTCGTCGATGGTTACTTGTTATCTCACATGACGCTAAAGCAACTGTCAGATACAACAACGCGTCGTGCAGCTACCCACAGCGAAACCCTCCGTGAACCGACGCAGGAGAATTTATGATCGCGGTAGGTTCGACAATTTGGAACAAGATGGCCAGTATCCGCCGGGAATGGAGACACCAGGATGTCAACTGCAAGGGGTGGAGGCGTAAGAGCGGTGGAATTCTCCGACCTTATATAACTAGGTAAGATCGTCAATGGCTGACGTAGGGTTACTGGCAACCCCTAACCTGGTCTCGATTATTGAATCCCTCTCCATGAACATGCTCCATCGTTACCGATAATCTGTGAAATAGAACAAGAGGCTTGCTGGAATTGCAAAAATAATCTACGTAGGGCTGGTTTGAGCGAGTTTGAGGCGGATCGACAATATTAGTCCCCGTACGAGCTCGATAGCGCATACCTCTTCGGGCCACATGTTGCCATGACCTATCACCTCAGGGGTTTCTTCTCGCCATTGGGTTCGGAGATTTTATCCTCGAGAGTAAGACACGCGGGTTATGGAGCAGATCAATCGGGTGTGCTGAGTATCAGTCAAACTCATCAATGGATCTAAAGCTAATTTTCTCATGGGCGAGGTGATGTGTAACTGAAGTGGTTGATCAAGGGGCTCTCAGGTATGTATTCCATATGCCGGAGTATGGCGACGATCCTTTGGGTAATAGAACACCCCTTTCTCGTCTATTAGTGTGAGGGTTATTGATTAATGTTGTCAATGCGTCTTCTATAACTAGCTAAAGAGAGATAGTCGGGCCTTATTATCCATGAAGGGTTTCGGAAGTCTGCTATAAAGCAAATCAGGGCCTTTGATCACTGTTCTCTACAACTTGGTCTACAACGCGTGAAAATGGACGAAGAAAAGCAGAGCAGCCTGACTGCCGAAACGACAAACAATGACGATGAAAAAACCGTTGTGAACTGGAAGGGGGACGCTGATCCGGGCCATCCCCATAACTGGTCAAAGTCTCGCAAATGGTTCATCATTGGACTCACGTCACTGACATGCTTTAATGGGTAAGCAACAGCTGCCTCATACTATACCTGGATACTAACAACGTGCAGCGCGATTGTGTCCACTATATTTGCCCCGGGGGTTCCCGACGTCCTCGAAGAATTTAATGTTTCCAGCGGCTCCATAGAATCGTTCATGGTGACGGTCTACCTGATTGGCTCAGTAATAGGGCCGTTGGTATTGCCTCCTATTAGCGAATGTTATGGGCGGTTGCTGATCACTCATGTGTCCAATGTCGGCTTTTTGTTCTCATCAATTCTATGCGCTGCGGCAGTCAACATGCCGATGCTTATCGTTGCGCGGTTCCTGATGGGTATTGCCGCCTCAGTGCCCAGCACCGTCGGAGGTGGTATCATTGCCGATTTAATGGTCGTCGAGGAGCGTGGAACGGCTCTGACTGCTTGGACTATTGGAAACTCGCTGGTATGTAACGCAGTTCAAGTGAATTGAGAAACATTCTGACCCTGTCGCAGAGCCAGGTTTTAGGTATGGTTAACGGGTCTCTCGGCGAACTTGACCGGCCAGCTAATCTAGTCAACCATTAGGGCCGATATTTGGAGGATACATAGTTTACGGTGCCGGTTGGCGATGGACAACATGGGTGGTTGTCATCATTGTACGTATTCCCTTAATTCCCTTTCGAAGCTAAAAGAAACTGAAATATAGTAGGGGGGACTAGTCATGATCCTGGCTTTCTTGTTTCAGCGAGAATCACATGCACCCACCATTCTCCGACATGAAGCATCAAGGCTCGAAAAAATCACTGGCGTCATGCATCGAGCGAGCACGGACGATGGCCAACCTGCAAGCGTGAAGATCAAACGCGCCATCACAAGGCCACTCCGGATGATTGTACAGGCACCGATCGTGACCATCGCTTCGTGCTACAATTCCGTATCTTACACTTACATGTACATCTGCATCACAAGTTTCACGCAGGTGTTCGAATCCACATACGGGTTCGACGCCAGTAACGCCGGACTAGCGTACGTCGGACTCGGGGTTGGATCCTGTCTCGCACAGTTGACAATCGCTTCCCTGTCGGACCGATACATCCAACTACGCAAATCCCTCAGCAAGTCCGTCAAGCCCGAGCACCGTCTTTACACGCTCGTGGCGGGTGTTATCGTTCTTCCGATCGGGCTGTTCTGGTACGGCTGGACTGCCCATTACAAAGTGCACTGGATCGCTCCCATCATCGGAACCAGCTTCGTCGGGTTCGGAATCATGTGTGTCCAGCTCAGTGTGCAGCTGTATCTGGTCGATGGCTTCAGCTACTATGCGGCTAGCGCCGTGGCGGCCAACCTTGCCATTAAAAGTACATTTGGCACCGTGATACCGTTGGCCGGAGCGCCGCTGTATGATACTCTGGGTCTAGGCTGGGGCAACAGTCTTCTGGGGTTCATCGCAGTCGGGTTGATACCGGCTTCATTGTTATTGACGAAATATGGCGATGGTATTCGAGTGCGCGGCAAGTTCTGTGGAGATTCTGGCGACGATACCTAAAACTGCGGTTCGGTCCCCAAATCCGCTACACGCCACCCGGTGTGTGCTGGGTAAGCCGTGAGCTGGAGAAATATCCTTGTCATCTAAAGATTTGTATGATGTAGGTATTCGAATGAATCCAGTCGCGATAACAACAAGAATACATATTCAACGTACACAGATGATCCACAATTTCCGATTCTTAGCACCGATATTCGACCAATGATCCATTCATTTCATTCGAATATCATCGCGGCCAGCCGCCCCAGAATTGAAATTTCACTCTCAACGGAATGACCCATCGGACAGTCTGCTATTTTGTACTAGCGAAGCCGCTACCCGCGCCCGTTGAACGCCGGTCAAGTCTCCGATCGCTCTCAGCTGCAGCGCCATCCAGTCACGCTGGCTAGGCAGGGTGATGTAGGTCGTACCCGCAAGGAACAGAGGCCATATGAGAGTCGTAAAGCAACCTGCCCGAACATCATGCGTTGTATCCTTCCTGCTTGAAAAGGATTGTCAGACTTGGGCAAAAGCATCGCAAATGCTCCTGACGCTGCTTCTAGTGGCTTTTTCGGAGACGGTACGAAGATGATGATATGAGTCTGGGATAGTAACTGGGAGATTGGGGAATGGAGCTGGGCTAGGGCTAGGCTCCACGGATCGGCTCGCGAGGTTTCTGGCTTTCTCGTGCAGGATGATTCGAGCACTATAGCAGAGATTGTGGATATGGAAATTTGAGAGGCTTGAGGAGATATGGAGATGGTTGATATGGAAGGAGAGGTTGGTATCGCGAGTAAACTTTTTGGGCTCTGGTGGACCCATATACTTGTCTTGGTAGCTTGTTAACCACGCTTCTAGATCTTGGTCGATGGATAGGATAGTGGCAATGGACTCTTCCGGGAAGGTAGCTGAGTCCGCAGGAGATTCGTTGTCCTTGGATAACAGAGCGCGGATTCTAATTATCATGTTTGTGAGTTCACCAGATGGCTTGTCGAGACCACTTTCGAACTTTCGAGCCTGAACCATCTAACTGACTAGCGTACTGGTAACAGTCTTTCGCTCTTAAAGACAATCAATGAGCTGATAGGGTGTTAGAAAGCAAGGTTGCTCTAGATAGCCCCTGGGGGAGTGCAATAAAAGACCCACGATATTATCACGTAAACGCGAACAGATACTCCGGCCTATCGCGTCCCGCAACTGCTCGAGGCCCCGGAGCTGTAGTAAGACTGATGCGTCTTTTGCATGTTGGTTCCATGAGTTAGGGCTAATGGCGTCACAGGTCACTGTCTGCCGTTGTGGTCAGTGGCTGGCATTACGGATGGCCGGGACATGCGACACTCAATACTGACCTCGTACAAGTTTAAGAGCATCACGGCCACCAGCATTTGGTCCGACGTTGCGTGGCTGGGATCCATCAGTGCTAGCCTTATATCGCGCCTTACCAACGAGAATTTCTCATGGGCTGCGTGCCGAAGTCCAGACGAGTGATGTAGATTTGCCAGGCTAGCTATGCCTACCGCATACACAGCATTAGGAAGATACCCTTGTACGGGTGCCTCAGAGAAGACAGTTGCAAAGCAGCTAGTTTTGTTCCCAGACAGTGGTTTGGCCTTCTCGAGATAGTGATGTATGAAAAATTAGAAGGCTTGATTGTCAAACAGCAACGGACTGCTGAAAGGCGAGGACCGCAATGGTGGGCTAATCAGGAGGATAACCAGTTCATCCTGGGAATTTTTGGAGGGTTTAGACCTCGATCTGCCGGCATTAGTAGTTGTGCTCGCAATGCTGATAGGTGGAGCAGTGCGAGTCTTGCTCTTGTGTTTGACCTGGACGCTCTGATCACGGAAGAGAAGAGATCGAATTTATCTAATCTTTATTCATGTGTTTGGTTAATCGGCTGAGTCTGTTTCTCTATTTGCATATTCGAGTCTACGTGAATTTTCACTGTGGAAAGTCCATTGATGTCCTAAATTGTTCTTTGTTTCAGTCAGGGCTTGGTGGTCCAACGATCTGGTATCAATATTGTGAGTCTAGTAAACTTTCCGTGCAATCTAGTTCCGGATGTAAATACCTGGGAGACTGCCTCAGATACCAAGGTATATAGTTCCTTCTTTATCAGCAATGTGCGGAGAAATCGTTTATGTTCCATTTCGGGAAAGTAAGAGATATGGAACGTCGAGCTTAGTGACAAGCAGTATCAAAGAATGAACAATGGCCTTTCGTTTAACATGTCCCAATAATGTCTTTGTTTCGGTGGGAAAACCCAAAAGAGCAAATAAGTCAGGCCTATTTAAAGTGCTAATCTTCCCTTTTCGATCTGGTTGTCCAAATCTCCATGTCCATTCTATTTCACGATGTCCTGGCATAGATCAAAGCAGCCGCGGCCTCGGGCCCAAGAGTCAAAGAGGAACATTCCCTATGAGCTCCCCGGCCAGCGCCTAGGACCCCAGATGGCATCGGAAATAGCTCGTCTTTTCGATGATGCTCAAATTCCCAGCTTTGTCTGGGACTGGATCGAGAAATCCCCGTTGACAGAAACACGAAACCACTTGGTAAATAGATCCCATTCCATCTTCTCATCTCCTCGCAAAACTAACAGCCCTCTCCCCAGGAATTCGAATTCGTTGTCCCAGACCATCTTCTCATAGAAGCGCAAAAAGCCCTCTCGACCGTCGGATTCAAATCCTGCGCTGCAGAATCCGCATGCCACATGTTCAAAGAATTCCCCTTCAAACCCCTCCCCACCATCCACTTCCACCACATCAGCCGCGTCGACGAAGTAATCTCCCTCCGCAGACAAACCGCTCTGGCTGCGAGACTCCATCTCACTCTCAGCTCACCACCCGCACCTAACGATCCCGATTTCATGCTCAGCAACGACTCCAGGCTGGACGGTAGTCCGGCTGCTTTCGCGCCTCTCCCCGACGAACTGTATTCATTTAGACTTCTCGCGCCGGTCCGTTTCGCTGAAGCTCTGGTCCTTCAAGCTGCTCTGGATGTAGACGTAGAGCGGGAGACGGTGATTCGGGGCTATATGTTACGGTTGGGGTATTTAAAACAGTGTGGGCAGGGACCGGGGGGTTTCCTGAGCCAGGAAGATTTTCATGAGTATTTGTGGCCGTTTTGGGCTGCGTTGGACGAGGGTGAGTTTCCGTTGATGATTGCGCATGCGCGCAGGTTGAAGGATAAGTTGAATAGGACGGGATTTAGGTTGCCGACGCAGGAGGAGATGGAACAGAAGAGGGCAAAGAGGAGGATGCAGTAGATGAGGGATAGGGGAGAGACCGCGTCATGAGAACCTTGCTTTAGTTGGTAGGCATGCTTTTTGTGAGTTTGCTTTGTTCCTTCAGAGGATGTTCATGTCTTCCTCGCACCTCAAGGTTATCGGATTTATACCAGATTGTTAGTGAAAATATATCAAAGCAAGTTTGTGCTGTGTTGACTATTACTCTTTTTTTTTAAAAAAAAAATCCCATGTAGGATGCTGAACCGAGGGTTACAGTCGACTTCTCATAGCCATAAAGCGTAGTATAGTCGCTGAAGCAGATGTTTACTCATTGTATGGATGTATATTAGGACACGTGCTAGACCAAAACCAATCAATAATAACTGAAACAGTTGACCATCCTTCATCAAATTACTGCCTACTAGGCAAAAGTTCGCTGCGTCTTATTCAAATGATCACGGGCAACTCCCAAACAGGCAACCCAACGGCAAACCAAACAAACCCCCAGATTCTAAATGACCTCATCTCCGCATCCCCACACCACCAGCCTTCTTCCCTCACAATCATCTACAAAGCCAAAAAACCAAGCCTTCTACAAGAGATGCATCTCACAATGGATCGCAAAGATCCAATCCCATCCCTCTTCATGTCGCTCCCTACAGAAATCCACCTCCTTATCCTCAACCTGCTCCTCTTCCCCGAGGTCATCCACCTAAAACTCACCTGCACTTATTTCCACACCCTCATTCCGCGCCTCAACCACAACGCGCTCATCGACGCCGAGAGCACAGACTTCGCCGCCATCCAGGATATATTTGCATGTCGCTACTGTCTGCGACTGCGCCCGAGATCTGAATTCGCAGACCGCATGGTTCATCGTCGACGAGGGCGGTATGGTCGCGATGCGGGTAAACGGTTCTGTGTCGATTGTGGGCTGAAGCCGAGGGTCGGGCAGCCGAGGTATGGGCCTGGGGCGCAGATTGTCGTGCGAGGTGTCTCGTATGTGATTTGCTTGAGTTGTCATGATTTTCGGTTGGGGGTGAGAGATGTGGTGGGGAGGTCGGTGATGGGGGAGTGTAGGGATTGCCTTCAAAAGGAAGAGATGAGGGAGAAAGCGAGGAGTGAGATGATGGAGAGGGAGGAGAGAGAGGCGAAGCGTTCTTTGATGGAATTACATAGGAGGAAGGTGCGGTGGTGAGGTGGGATCGAGGCGCGTTTGGTTTGTGCTACGTTCTTGGTTCCTGCCTGGAATGGCTGTATTAGTGCACGGGGAAAGAGTCTATGCTGACGGTTCACAGATATTCGACTTGAACTATCGTTTGACGCCACATTCTGTTGGATTGGAAAAAAAGGAGATCTTGAATGGATGAGGATGATTGCCTTTTTTTTGGAGCTCGTCTATGTTATTCTCGGTCATCTTTCTGGACAATTATCCAGCCAACATAAACTAATCTTGGCGAGCAGGATCCTCAGCTGGCTTATTCTGCAGGAACGTGTCGATCTCTGCCATGATCTCCGGCGTTAGTTTGGGCAATAGCTTCAGACTTTCAACGTTGTCAACGACTTGTTCCGGTCGCGAGGCACCCGTGATGACAGATGAAACGTTTTCGTTCTTCAAGCACCATGCAAGCGCTAGTTGAGACAACTTGACACCAAATTTGTCCGCCAGTTCCTGTAAATTCCAGTAAATACCATGAATTTTGTCCGTCGGATGGTTGGGTCTTTCACATACCTTCAAGCCCACGATCTTCTTAATGGTACCTGCCCATTGCTCATTTTCCCAATCCTTTCGAACAGAGCTTGCGAATTTGTCGTTACTTTCAGCAAACCTCGAGCCTGCCGGAGGCTCGGCTGTCGCATCATTGTATTTGCCGCTCAGAAGTCCCATCTTCAGCGGCGAGAACGTGGTCAGCCCGATTCCGTAACGGGAGTACAATCGCTGGAACTGTCCCTCGGCCCTTCCGCGATCCAGCATGTTGTACAGAGGTTGTTCGACGATGGGTGCAATCAGCCCCAGCGACTTCGCGATCCCACAGGCTTCGGCGATCTCATCCGCCGACCATTCGGATGTTCCCCAGTAGAACGCCCAGCCTTTTTCAATCACATAGTTGAATGCGCGCACGGTTTCTTCCATAGGTGTGAGCCGGTCCGGACGATGAGCATAGATGATATCAACATATTCGAGCTGGAGGCGACCAAGAGACGCCCGTGTTCCTTCGATGATGTGTTTCCTTGAAAGGCCGTGATTATTGATCAGGATTTCACCGTTCGCAAGGCCCCAGTTCAGCTAACAAGATCGTCCGAATTAATGTTCGTTGACCATTGACATGTAAAGACGGCGAACTAACCTTGGTGCTAATAACGAGGTCGCTTCTCTTCCAGCCAAATTCCTTTATGGCTTGCCCCATGATAATTTCAGATTGACCACCGGCATAGCTAAACCGTTAGCTCTAATATTTGCGAGATGGCTGACCGCGTATACCTTTCGGCTGTGTCGAAGAAGTTAATTCCGCAGTCATATGCTTGTTTCATGCAATTGAAAGTCGTCTCTGCAGCAGATTGTCGGGTTAGTATGACCAACATCGGCCATTTGGAATGCGACCTGTACCGTTCTCAACATGACCACCAAACCTTTTGGTAGAAAAAGAATGTCAGTATTTGGTTGCTCTTCTTGTGCGACGCAGCTAGCAGGACACTCACGTCAACCACCCTCCTAGACCTATCGCGGAGACATGCAAACCGGAGTTGCCGACCCGTCGGTAAAGCATGTCTTTGTTCTTGTTAGGCCACGCCATCGTTGTTCGAGCAGCAGTTCAACGAGCTAGTCCGATTAATTGCAAGTTGGTCCAGCTGCGTGGGATGAAGTCAATGCTTTTGAAAGACAGTGAGGGGTCACGCCTCATTTTAAATCTCTGCCCGCGACAGCTTTTACGCTTCGCTTTTGCAGCTCAATCCCGCATTAAACACCATTGGTCGACTAGAATTTGGCCCAAGCAGACTGGCGAATGAATGCAGGCTCACAAGGTGATTGGGTCCGCTCTCTTCACCAGCACCAATCGTTATGGCACATTTGCCTGAACGTGTAAACGCGGGGCTTCGGCGGGTTTGGGCCTCGGAGGAATACTCGGAGGGTCTGCTCTTTAGTCTCGAATTGTTCCAGTCCTGCCAGGATTGAAGCACGCTTACCCAATTGGTGATAGCGGGTTAGAAAGCGTGATTGTTGCGTTGAGTACAGAATGTTATCGCCTTGTGGTATATGAACCTGGATAGGAAGCAGAAGGAACTTGGGAGCTCTGAAGAATCATCCAGCCTGTCAGGTGACACATCTTGCACGCCTTGAGTATCAGGCAGGGTCCACGTGCAATTCCCCGGTCTATTGCGATCTCCGACTCTCCATCTTCGAAATTTCACCCCTTTCTCTGCCATCAATCATCAAGCACTCATTGCACTCTTCGTCGAACCTACAACCCGAGATGCGTTGAGTCCCAAACTATTATATGTCGCCTTGTCCAGAATCAACCATCATATGTTTTGACTTGATCTTTTGACTCATGAAGATGGGCTTATCGTCTTCCAGGTACATTGTGGGTCCGGACGATGGCGTGCCCCGTGGAGATAGTAGCGCAATCATCCACTTGATGGAGAACCGCAGAACTAGCCTGAAGTTCAATGGAATTCCTGGTCAAATTTCCTCGCTGCATGGTTGACGGAAATCCAAACTGTTTTGAAGAAACAGACACATTTCCCTTTTTGTTTTGTTTGATCGCTTCGTGACGACCCCTCGTGCCGAGTCCTCTTAGCCAAGCGCTTCGAGCATTGCCCCGCACAGAATGGAATGATCGCTCGAATTATCCCAAGTATTATCGCGACCCCGGATTTCTCGCACGGTACACACCGGATCCCTTCGCCAAAAGTGACATTTATCGCCATCGGTTAAGTCTTGGAGTCATGCGCCCAGCGGATAACACCCAGAATGCACCTGAAATTTAAACACAACCGCAATCACAATCATGTCTTCCAGTCGAACAACTATAACGAAACGGGCCTGTGACGGATGCAAGATCCGCAAGATCAAATGTGGTGGTGGCAATCCATGCCGGGCTTGTAACAATGCGCGCATCAAATGCACTTACATTCGGATCCAACACCCTCGAGGGCCGCAGCGACTGCGTTCGACTACGAAATATTTGATTGAACAGACACAGCGCGGAATCGAGGCGCAATCCACAAAGCCATTCAGTGAGGAGGCAGTTGACGCAGATGACACACATCCAGATCTGGAACAGACTCATGTCATGAGCGCCTCAAGGTACGTCCAGTTTTCGCTCATCCTTGATTTCTTTGTTCCTACAGAATAAATATCTTGCGACATTGGGCTCTGTTATTAATTAAGGGCAAAAGCAGGTCGCGGATCCCGACGAATATCATTGCCTCGCCGCTTTACATTTACCACGTTCGCATGTACCCCGTTTGGCCGGTTGTCGATGTCGAAGATGTGATATCCATCCTACAAAACCCCGAAAACCCATCTTCGGACACCTATGCTTTAGCTACATCGGTCGCGGCTGCGACAATTGCCCAGCTAAGACTCGAACAAAGCCCCCAGAACAATAAATCAGTTACCGCCGATACTTTTGTGTTGGAGTGTCTGAAAGTTCGAGATTCAAGCAACTATCGGTCCAAAGCGAACCTTGATAATGTGCGGACTGCGTTCTTCCTCCATGTCTACTACGAGAACCAACACCCGGGTGGCAGTGAATCTTTACTCTACTTGAGGGAGGCTATCTCGCTTGCTCAGATGATGTCCCTCCATCGCGAAGCCTCCTATTCTGGATTATCTCCTGAGGAGCAGCAGATCCGGCGACGTGTGTTGTGGTTACTTTTCGTGACCGAAAGGTAAGAGCCCAACCTAAATCAATACGTCTGGCTTTGACTCTAACTTTATGTTCATTTTAAGAGGCGTCTGTATCCTGCACAAGCTTCCTGTGGTGCTTAAAACCAATATCTCGACGCCCGAATTAGATTCCAACGACGAACCCCAGGTCTTGCCCGCATTTTTGAAGCTCCTCAATCTCTTTCGGCTTTTCGAACAGTCGAAGATGTTTGACATCATCGAGGATGAGAATCCCGATCTGCAGTCCATTGCTGAGGGTGACAAAAGCTTGGATACAAGATTTTTCGAGTTCCTCGAGGGCAAATTGCAAGATGGGTCTGTTCTTTTAGACCAGATTTCGGATGTACAGAAAGCCGACCTATGCGTCACCAGACACTGGATGAGAATGATTTTGTGGAAGGTATCTTTAAAGAAGCCTCCTCTTTCGCCATCCTCCAACGCATCTTCAAGTTCATCCTTTCCAGTAATGGTGGCCAAAGAGCTCTTGAACCTCGTCTCCCAACTACCCAGAACAGCGATAGAGGCCCACGGTCTTGGCATGGTGAGTGTCCTGAATGACCTGTCCACGAACATGCCCTGACAAATTCCTCCCAGGAGTTGAAACTTTACGAGATCGCAAACTCTCTTGCAGACGCCGTAATGAACATGGCAATGCTCCCAAGGGCGCCTAGCTGGGACGGCGAAAGTCGCCCAAGCAGCATCCTAGCTCGATTGCACTCCATCTTGTCCACCTTCCGAGGGGGTGGAAATAAAGAACTAGCTGAAATACTGTACAAGAAAATGGCTGAAGCACAAGTTCGAAGCGGGCCTACTTTATCGCAGTCGATCAAAGCACCACACACCCCAGCTCTAAGTAGACCCCCAAGCGGGCCTAATAAGAACGGTCTCATGGAAGAGGGGCCAGCAGATAAAGAAGCGTCTGGGCCACTCTCCACTGTTCCGGAGCGCCATAGCAGCAGCGTCTCCTTGACCAACTGGGGCAACGACCTGACGACTATTGGCTATACAGACCAGTTTCAAACCAGCGCTAATATAGCGGAGAATGCACAAGCAGACGGATACAGCAGTCATCCATTCTCAGCATCGAACAAGGACATGATCTCCCTGAGCTTTACCGGAACGGGCCTCACTCCACCTTCTTCTTTCTTCCCTGCATATTCTGACGACCCCGGCTACGCCGCTCTATCTACGACGCAAGCTCCACCGGTCTCGGATGATACCTGGAACATATTCTCCGGGATCTCTTCACTATCACCCCCACTAGCTTCTGGGCCCATGGAGATGCTGATTGGCGATTTCATATCGCAAATTCCAGACCAGTATCAATTCGAAAGTTTCATGCCCACCAGTGACGATGTGATGGACCAGAATATAGCGAACCAGAGCTTTCTCATATGAGCCACCCTGGCTGCTTCAAGCTCGCTTACAATATGATGAATGGAGTCATGAATGCTTTCTTAAACGATGCCATAAATAATATACCCATGTAAATACCCATTGTCCCCCACTCAACCAATCCCATTATTAGCATATATAACCAGTTCATAACCAAACAATACAAAACACAAAAGCCAGAAATTCCTCGACTCTGACACAGCGCGTCGAATCAATACTTGAAACGAAAATCCAATCTCTTGTTTCCGTCTTTCTCTCGCTCCGTCTGATCGGCTTGATAAATGATCTTTTCCTCAGCAGACATAGCCTTCCACTTCTTGTCTTTCTGTCTGTTCAGGTACCGCAGAACCTCGCGCTGAGTGACAAACACAGCCAGAGAGAGACAGCAGATCGAGATAAGGACCTTATTGCCGGTGTAGTAGTACGGTTTGTCGTAGTCTCTGTAAATCTCTGCGCATTGGGTCATCTGTCAGCATATATACGTACAATCTCAACTGAACCGAACACTTCTGTAGATCTATCACACAAGGGCCGGGGGAAGAGAGAAGCGGAACAACTCACGAGACGAGATCACCGACCCAACCTGCACGATAACATTATACGTCGCCGCCGTAATCGCCCTCTTCTTAACATCGAACGTATTCTCCGAGATCCACGCCGAGACAATCGGATGAAAATACGGATATCCCGATATAAGCGTGGTAATGGCAAACCGGGGCCAATTGTACCCGTGGGCCGGAAGACCCAACAGCGCAGCCAGGAGAGGCAAGCTCCACAATTCACCCACGAAGCAGTGGAATGTACGTTCGCCGAAGAACTCGCTGCTCTTGGAAAGGATGAGCATGAGGATAATTTGTAGCACGGCGGACGGGATCGAGAGCATGTTTGAGTCGAAGGTCGAGAAGCCGAGGCGTTTGAGCGTGAGGGAGAGGTAGGCCTGGACCGGGCCTTGGGGGATGTAGGCGACGAGGCCGATTAGGTAGAGACCCCACATGGATTTGTCGCTCCAGGCGTTGAGGACATCTTTGAGGGTGGCGGCTTCGTTGATGTGTGTGAGACCTTTGGAGGGGTCGTCGCGGAGGAGACGCTGTTGCGTTTTGGAGGTGGTTAGTTTAAATGGTTGGGGTTTATAAGAAGGGAGGGAGATGGCTCTTACGTTGATCATGATGGTTTCTTCGCGCTCGGTGTACCATGCTTTAGGGCAGAGCACGCTCTTGGTGTTGGTTGGGGAGCTGGGAAGGTAGAAATAGCTCTGCGAGAGGGTGAGTATGACAGGGGAGATGCAGATATTGTGGTGGTTGTGTACATACGACAAGACCAATCACAAAGGTGATGAGACCGTCAATGAGAAAAAGCCAAAACCAGCCTGGCTTTCCTTTGACGTCTCGCATTTCGAGGATGCCTGCTGCGAGGAGAGAAGAAATGATACGTGCAACCTACATCGTGGCGAGCAATTAGTCTTCGTATCTTCGAACAACCGACGGGATTGAGAAAATCGCACATTCAGGGTTGACCAGAAGAAGGCTAAACGGACGGATAGCTCGCGCGTCTTGTAGAAATATGTTGCGAATAAGATTGTTCCGGGAATAAATCCTCCCTCGAACGCTCCGATCAGTGCTCGCGTGACGTAGAACGAAGATCGGCTTGTCATCCAGGCCTGTGTCCACGATACCAGACTCCATCCAAGCATCATAAGCGGCAAGACGCGCTTGAAGCCGTAACGTTTGATCAACAGCTGGACAGGGAATTCCGCTGCCAAGAAGCAGAGAAGCTGTATGGTTGTTCCCTAGCAAGTCCTTCGTCAGTAACAGGATAATCGCCTTTTCGGGACTGAACGCACATTGTTGTAGTCATTACTTGTCAGATTCAAATCATCGAGAAGATTGTCTGTCAGCGCATTGGACAAATTTCCGCGATCCAGTTGCAGCCCGAAGAACTATCAAAACGTCAGTTATGTTTACACTATCGGACTAGATCTCGGGGGCTTCGTGATTTACCATGAGACACAAGCAGGTTAGCAGGAACATGTCTGTTTTGAATATCACCTTGCGCTCCTCTTTGGCAGACCAAGATGCTGTCGGATCGAATCTATGGTATCCCTCGTACGACTCATGCGGAGGAGTCACGCCAGCAAGGTGTTCCTGCCCGACGTTTGCTGATCCCTTTGAGGACTGGGTATCTTCATCGCCAGTCGATGCCTCTGAGCCTTTGTAGCCCCGTTCAATGTCGGCCATGGTTCTTCCGCGCAACTTGAACTGTTCAGGAAGAATCAAAGTTGGGCACAAGTTGAAAATAATTCAGACCACGAGAGTCGAACAGATTGAGAGATCGCCATGCTGCATGACTTATATAAACCTAGAGCGATGGCAACAGGAAATTTGTTGTCCGTTGTACTTCGGAGTTATAAACATTTTGAATAAATGACTGACATGCTTAGCCAATTAAAATCGGTGTTTTGGCAGCCATCATAGTCAGGTAAGACCTTAAATGCTGAACGACGCTAAGGGGATTGCACAAGGCCGCGCTACGAGCACATCATCGCCTAGATGGCACTTGATGCGCGACCTAGCCGGAATTAAACAGGAATCAGACATTGTCAAGCCAATGGAATTTCTGCGGTCTCAAAGGCGTCTTAGCGTCTTCGTTTTGAACTATCGGGGCTTTTTCCAGAAATTATCGTGGGTTGACAGGGTTTGTAGCGATGCATTCCTCGGCACTTCAACCACGCATACCCTTTCGATTCTAATTCCTGTACTGCCAATGCAACAGGACTGAAATCAGCTAAGGCAGTTTCCCCAGGTTCTCCAGGATTTAGGTTAGTACCCATCTGTACACATAGACGGGAGGGACTGAATAGGTGCACCGAGTTTAATGGATGGGCTAGGATGGTGGACACCGTTCATTCGTCGGCGGGTCGGGGGTGAACAGCGTTAGCACCTCATCGTCCAGGCAGGCACAGGCCCAAATGGCCTCCGAGAATTTCGCCGACGCCCCGCCGATGATAGCACCGGCTTATGCCAGCTAATAATGGATGATGCAAGCCACCCCTTAGGAATTGGTAATGCGGGGTGAATGTTCATCAGACAATGGCGAACCGATTCGTGTCTCCATGCCCGTTTTGCCTTTTGCCGATGGCTGTAGTAGACGAGACTGCCATGCGATAGGTGAACAGATAGCGATCATAAGACACTGCGACCGTGGATTTGAATTTGTCACTCAATCATAGCATAGCATCGCAGTGGGGAAAATATCTCTTTGTTTCAGAAGCAGCGACGTCGTGGAAGTCGTTTCTAGAAAACATCGTGGAGATATATAGCAACTTCGATCCCCCCGAATAAAGCCATCGTCGGTTATATATTTAATTTCCATACATTCTCCTGGTAAATCCCGTCAAATTGACTCTCATAATCAAATCGAAGTTAACTCACCAAATTAAGCTTCATCATGCCAGCTCCCGTTGAGAATCCTACTCCCTCGATGATTCGGGGAGGCAACGAACAATCCCGTCCTCGCATTTCCCAGCCTCTAGAATATTCCGGCAGCTTGGATTCGTATCCTCACGGCGACTTGACGCCTGTCATTGGCACCGAATATAGTGGAATTCAAGTCGCCGAAATCCTCAAATCGGAACGACGCGATCAGATAATCACCGACCTTGCTGTAACGAGTACGTCGAGATCTCTCTTTCTACGTCTTCTCAAACAAAGCGGACTGTATCAGGCTGACGATATCCAGTCTCCAAGCGAGGTGTTCTTTTCCTGAGAAACCAAGATGTAACGCCTCAACAAATGAAGGAATTCGGAGAAAGATTGACCGTTCTCGCAGGATGTGTAAGTTCACCATGCCTATCACTCGACCGTATAGTCGAGAAAAAAATTCCCTACTCATTTTCTCCAACAGCCAGAATCTTCAGGGTTACACGTCCATCCTCTCACAGAAGAGGGAAGCGAACTAGGCGATCAAATCAGCGTGATTAGCAGCGAGAAACAGAAGAAGGGAGGCGGTCTTACGCATCAACTCAGCGACACCAGCCGATTTGCCTCCGTCGGATGGCACACAGACATCAGTTTCGAACGCGTCCCATCAGACTACGCGATGCTGAAGATCCACACCTTGCCTGCAACAGGCGGAGACACGCTGTGGGCATCAGGGTATGAGGTCTATGATCGTCTTTCACCGGACATGGCAGCGTTTCTAGAGACGTTGACCGCGACGCATGACGCGACCTTCTTTCATGACGAGGCGAGGCGGTTGGGAAATCCGCTGCGGAAGGGAATTCGAGGGTCGCCGCTCAATTCGGGCGAGGAGTTGACGGCGGTGCATCCCGTGATCAGGACTAACCGTATGTCCTGATAGATTAACCCTTCGTATTTTGTGCATTCGCTGACAGCCTGGAATAGCGGTCTCCGGATGGAAATCAGTCTATGTGAACAAGGGCTTCACGAAACGAATTAACGGCGTAACGAAGGATGAGTCGGATATGTTGCTGCATTACTTGTTCAACGTAAGTCGACTGCTGATTACCCTGCGATACAATTCTAACTTCGACAGCTTGTGACTCAAAACCATGACGCCCAAGTTCGCTTCAGGTGGAACAAGAACGATATGGCTATCTGGGATAACCGATCCACCTGGCATTGTGCGACTTATGACTATGCCGAAGCTCGGGCTGGAGATCGAGTCTGTAGTCTGGGTGAGGCCCCCTATCTAGACTTGCAGTCGAAATCGAGGAAGCAGGCACTTGGGAAAGCATAGATAGCTTTGATCGATACATCGTAAAAATCGAGTCATATTCCAAAGTGGACATCTTTTCCTATGATCATTTGCTTTAGTAGGACATTTTAATCTTAAGGTGCTTTTGCTTACCAATGACATAATAACCATGACTAGGCTGTATGAATTTACGTTAAGACCGAATATTTGAACCATCCCAAATGCTCTGTATTCAAAATAAGGTGTGCTAAATTAAGACACTACCACCCAAGCTCAAAAGACCACATAACGCCAGTAATCCATAAATGACCCGATCAAATAACAAAATATGCTTGTATGCAAGACCTGCTTCAAATGGATGCTTTTCCTGAAGCATCGATTTCCAAAACACAACGATATCTTCAGCGAGGATATCGGAAGAAGGGAAAGATAACACAAAATCGCGTCTCGCGGTAGGGACTTGCTTCATCGATCGAAGATAGCAGCAATGTCCCCTCGGTTATTCGACGCTGATGTTGTTTAACATTGGCACGGCTCCGACAGCTTCATATAGTTCCAGCAAACTGAGGACTGTTAGTATAGCCTTCTGAGGGGCTATCATTGAGGTCAACTTACTAGTATGACCCATATCCTCACCAAACATAGAGGCCATCAATTCCTCACCGTGTCGAGTTCCCTCAGCAGGGGTGTAGGTGACGGCCGTGTGGCCAAGAGCAAGGCCAATCACGGGCGGCGTCTGCTGCAGGGTCATGAATTCAGGCTTGACACCCGTACGCTGGGACAGCATGATTTGGTGGATGTTGGTGGCCGCATAGTGACCCATGTGCATGGCACCGCCGCAGCGCTTGATACCGGCCCACAAAGCGATATCACCGATGGCAAAGTGGCTTTCAGCATTGGGAGCGCGTTCAGGGAATTGCAGGCTGTTCCAATTGTTAGAGCGTGCGCAAAAACAGTGACAATAGAGTAACGTACGTTGGCTGGATATCCACATAACCATCCTGCGTCAGGGTCTCCTTCGGCAGATAGGACGAGGTAGGGATGCATTTGGAAACGGCGTTCATGACATGGCCGGTCTTGAGCTGCATGCCGTTCGACAGCGTGAGTTGCCATGTCCGTTTCTCTCCTTCCGTCTCGACGGCAGTGGTTTCAATCACTCGGCGGCCCAAGACGACCTCAACACCGGTTTCGCGAAGGACGGAGGCCACGCGCTCCTTGAAGTCATCGGGCAGGGGCTCCGCAGAGAGCAAGCGCTCGCGCGAATGAATCAGAGTCACTTTCTGCTTGGGGTCCAGGACCTTAAGCTCTGCAGCCATCTCAACACCAACGGCGCCTATGAAAATGTTAGGTGCGAAAAGAGACTGATGTGTGTGAAGTTGACTTACCTCCTCCGATAATCGTCACACCATCTTGCGCCTTCTGGATATCCTCCTTGTGGCGCTTCGCCTCCTCAAGGAACTGATGTCTGAGCAAAGATTGAGGAACCGTAGGGAACACGCGACGAAGACCAGAGCTAGCAATCAAAAAGTCATAGCGCTCTTCGCGAGACTCCTTCGTGTCGAGATCAAGAATCTGCGCCGACTTTTCCTCGCAGTTAACCGCATTAACGGTACCTCGGAGGAAGCGAACGTTTGGCGACTGCAACGCGGGAATATCTTGGAATCGGATCCAGGTCTTCGAGGCGAACTGATCACATGCCAGGGCTTTAGGGGATCCAATCAGGTGATCTGGAAGAAGGAGGAGAATATTTGTTAGTGTTTTGCGAATCATCAGGTGCCTTGGAAATGCAAAGGCAGGGCAGGTGGGGTGCTCACAGAAGCCATCTCTTTCGTCCACCACGGTAATCTCGACGGGAATCTGGCTCTCAGGAGGCTGAGAATCGGCATTAAAGTTGAAACGAGCCAGACGGCCACCGCAAAGGTCGAGAAGAGCCAGGGCTGAACTCAATCCCCCGTACGATCCGCCGACGATAAGAACGCGGACGGTGCGGGGGATGGCGGTGAAGGCTTCGTTAGAGGGCATGAGGGGCGATTTACAGATCAGATTAGATAAAGAAAGATGTACAGTCTAAAAGGGGGGTGGGAAAACAAGAACAGGAGACGAAAGATGAGAGATTGGATTCTATGGAGAAAAAGCCGAGGGATCGAGAATGGGCGTTGTTCTTAAAGACGAAGGGCCAAACGAGCAATCCGGGCGTAATGGAGACACAGGATCCGAGGCCAAGGGGTCAGATTTATCAAGAGTGGAGCCGACGGATGTTTTTACTCTGAACAGGTGCGAATACCCTCATTTTGGCGCCGGATAACGAGGAAGCCTGCTGATATGCTAGGAGACAGTATTGATTCCAAACAATCCGAGTGCTGGAGCCACTTCTGGAAGAGGCATGTTCCACAACCGTGGTTCGAATGTTTGGGTCTGCATGGAGCAGATTGCTGGTTTCATATTTTTATTCTGAATTATCAGGAGAATTATCGTTGCCAGGACATGGTGCGAGTCCGGAAGGTGGCAGAAGCCGATGTCACCCAGGGAAATGACCAGCCCCACTCGGAACCCCATCTTATCAGATGGCGAGGCGAGTTCGGATGTGGTCGGCTACACAAACAACCCACGGTCGATTGCATAATAGAAACCCCGATGGTGAAAGGGTGGGGTCGCGTTCAAGAATGCTGTAGAAAAAATTTTCCCGGTGGGTTTAAATATTAAGAACCTGAGAAAGGAGAACCGAAAAGGTGAATACGAGGCCATCTTGGCAGGAATCCAAGTTCGACCGATCGACAGTTTTTGCGCCCATATTCAAGGTTACTTTTTATCTGATCCGAAATTAGGAGGCCAACGTCTGTTGTCAACGTAATAAAGTTATCTGATGCCGGGATGTCGCCATCCTAAGGGTCTGGATTTGGATTCTTTATGGATTTCCAATAATGTTTTTTCTTCGTGTAACCTAGTGTGGTGGTTTCACTACTGTAAAACTGAAAGATTTAGCAACCACCTTTCCTTGGTTATATGGAATAGCTCGTTGATATCGGGCTGGTCACCCTTCTGAAATATACATATTCTAGCCAGCCCAGGACGAGGCCCAAAATGTATGGAAAGTAGAATGAGGGTTAGTAAGGGATGCATAGGCGACTAGAAAGATTGTGAAGCAAGATCCAAGGAAAGTTTAAAGATCATTTGACAGGCTGTCCCTTTACCGTGGTAACTTCGTACCTGCCAGATCTAGAAGCGCGGCTGGACGCATGCAGGAGGAGATCTCGGTATAACATACAGTATTCAACGTACTCGGAGTAGGTCTCATGTCTAATTATTTGCCCCTGCCTAAGAACTGTCTACGGCACCTTCAAAGCCTTAGCGACAGTGAATGATCTAGTCCAGTCCACATGCACCTCAGAGACATGACTTGTGACATCCTCAACAAAAGTACCGTGTGCAATGCAATGTAACCCTGCATTTCTTCCGTATAAATTGATCATCAGGGTCAAATTAACTCTGAGACATCACGAAAAACCTCCTAGCGACGGGACAAATTCGGACTGCGATGCGCTATTTAATTTAGTCAGTCAACGGATGTAGGCCGCAGATTGTGGGAGAATGTTAAAATTGGTCGGAGAAAAAATGAACTGCTGAAGAAAATCATTGCCATTGTGGGAAGACTCGAAGACTCGGCTAGCCTGACACAATGGTATTGTTAACGAATTACACTCGATAAGTTTCCAGTCGTACTGTATGTATCATACACATCATACAACTCATACATGCTGTACGGACATCTTTGCATTCATGAGTTGAGAATTACACAGATGGGTAACCCGCACGGAATCGAGCCGTCGCAACTCCACCACGCTGGACTAGGGCTAAGGATCGAGTCTCGGGAATTTTATCATGCTCCGGCTTGTCTTCTCCATAACGAAGCCGAGGTTGGCTAACAGGACTTGCTTGTGGCTCCCGAATACTGCCTAGGATTGACGGTTGCCAATGATGTAGTTGGACTAAGATGGAGTCTGCAAGGGTCTTGGAGTGCGACCATGGGGTCCATTATGAGGTCCCCTGCATTGCAAGGAATGGAATGAAGGATTGAAATAAGTCATCTTTTCTGAGGCTGTAGCTTTTCACTTTCACTCCCTTCTTTCCAATTCCATAGTATCATTTTTGTCTGCATACCATTATTGCTTTCCAGAATATGGCGTTCCCTTTTGAGACCAAGCTGCCTTGGATTCGATTGCCCGAACCATACAAGACCACCTATGACCTCCAGGTCATTGCGGTTCAGCATGGTGTTCGACAGTTCCAGCTTCGTCGGTCTCCTCGATCGGACGAGGGCACGCCTCCTCCCGAGCCTCTGCACCATGACTCCCTGAAGTTCACCGACCTCAGTCGCCCGGATGCGACCAACACGCCGCCCGAGAGCAACAACTCCGCATGGGCGCGAGCACAGAGAAGCCCCGTCACGCATTGGACATGGGATGGACAATATGCTCCGACGGTTGGACAGATCTGGAATATCATCTATGCGCTCCTGACATTGCAGTCCGACTTCGAGATATTCCGGGTGGTGCTGGCAGGCGAGGGCAAAGATCTTCTTGCACGAGAATTGCAGGCTGTCGGTCTTGCCATTGAGCATCCTAGTCCGTCGGCACCTCCAGGCCAACCAACGCCTCACTCCCCAGACCTGTCGAGCCAATTGGTCGTGTATCGCAGCACCTTCTGGCAGGGAGCGGGATCTCCCTTTGGGCCTCGACCGGTGTGGGTAGCAGATAGTGACATTTATCGCTCGCTGCGCCGTCCTCTAACTGCGTATCCATTGCATCCTGTCCAGCATACCCTGACCACCAAGTTCCCTGACGTGCGCGTGCACGCCATTCACCCGGTTCGACCGGCCAAGCCCACCCCGGGATCGAGGATTTACAGCCGTTACATCCCCCACCTCGACGAGTACTTCTCCATATGGGCCCTGGATTATACCGACGACGAGCACCTCAAGCTATTCAACAAATGGCAGAATGATCCTCGGGTTGCGCAGGGGTGGAATGAGACCGGCACTCTAGAACAGCATCGCGAATATCTGCGCAAAATCCACGAAGACCCGCATCAGATCACCGTGCTCGCCAAATTCAACGACACCTTCTTCTCCTACCATGAAATTTACTGGGCCAAGGTAAGCAAGCCAGCGCGTATTTCCTGTCCGGCCGTTCAGCATTTGTTTTTTTCCCTTACTTTTCTTTCGCCTTCCCCTGTTCCCCCCCCCCTCTCTCTTTTGGCCCATCTGTCTACCCTCTTAGCACCGGACTAACTCCGCTCGTTTCCCTTAGGAGGACCACCTCGGCGCACATTATGACGCCGATGATTGGGACCGTGGCCGCCATTCGCTTGTCGGAGACACCCGCTTCCGTGGCCAACACCGGGTAATGGCGTGGTGGTGCAGTCTCATGCACTATATGTTCCTCGACGATCCGCGCACCAAGTATATCGTCGGAGAACCCAAATTCACCAACCTCACGCCCCTCGCCTATGACCACGCGACGGGCTTCAACCTCCACAAGATCGTCGACCTCCCTCATAAGCGATCCGCGCTGGTGAAATGCCGTCGCGAGAAATTTTTCCATATTTCGCCATTCCGCTTCAATGGGTCGGATCAGCTCGAGCGCGATCCGTTCCGTGCGTTGAAGTTGTAGATCGATCCCTCTCTCTTTGTTTGTCTGCCTTACTCTCGGTCGGGTTCGAGGTCGGGTGGGACTGTAAAAGACTTTCCTGTTTGGGATTGGGTTTCCATGTCGATAATATTCCCCCTATTTGTCTTTGCGATTAGTGTTAGCGAAATAAATTTATTTGTTTTCTCCGTTTTTCTTTTGCTTTCCTTGGCGCTCATTGAGTAAGAAAGCACCGAATGCACCCGAACGCAATTGCGTCTCCAATGTGTAAATTTATGAAAAGCGGGGCTCTGCATTCGGTCTGCCCGTCTGGTTTATGGTTGCGCTTCACCCCATCTCCTCAATGGAGTCGTTCCCTCGCGCTAAGAAAGAGGAGGTAGGTAGAGACCGGATAGGTTGATTGCGCACTGCGCAGGCCTTAGGGTAACCAAGAGGGGCTTTCGAACAAGGCCAACCAAAAAAAAACTCCGGACCTCGGGAATGGGAATCTCAATCTGAAGGCTCGAGAGCCAAGAGGCCAAGGGCCCAAGAGTAAGCATTTAGTGTACGGCCAAAGCTCGGCTCGACTTATCTGATTTTGGCTTTCCCGGAGCGAGCTGAAAGTTCAAAGTTCGCAAAAGTCTCGCACCCGTCGGACGTAACCATGTATTGTATCCAGTAACAGTAGTATGTATGTGTATGTATATGTAAGGCACCAAAAGTTGAAAAGGGCTAAGGGAGACCCATGGCTTTAGTGACGAGGTATAAGTGTGCCGAAACCGGAGGATGAACTGCATTTTCGTGAATTTGGGTCTGCCGGTTCTTTCTTCACACGGGTTGTTTTCTTGACGGGTTGGCTAGGCCCGCAATTATCGTCAGGGAAGACTTGGCGGGTGGTGGGGATCTTCCAATCCTGCCGTTGCAACCGTGCAATCAGAGCAATCCATCTGATAAGATGATTATCTAATCTGATTGATAGTCGTCATCAGCCAAGCAAATTTTTTTTCTGGGCTCTGAGACATGAGGGTGAGCCCTGTGGATGGAAGGAAGGTAGGAGCGTAGAGTGGTGTGCCATGGCTATTGGTGTACTTTGTAGCTGAATTCCGTAGCTGAAAAGGAAGTGCGATTGATATCGATGGCAGGATTTTGGCCCATGAAAGCGGCGTATAATCTGATACAAAACCAGGTGTAGATTGTTTGAATCAGAAGACATTCATATTCGTGCGTGTATGTGTGTGCGGTCGAATCTAACAGAAATCAAACAGTCGCAAACAAAGGGTATTGATCTAGGTATATACAGCTCCTCTATATGGGATTCGACGTGCGCAAGCCCAAAAATGATCCGCAGTCGGGTTGGGCTTTGACTTTTCAGCTTGCGTCGACACTTGCGTCGACACGCCGCTCAAGCACCTGCGCAGCAATCTTGCGCAAATCCACCTTCCGAACCTTTCCGCTCCCCGTCACTGGGACCGTCCTATCCACGCCTTCCTCACCGAAGATGAACACATGCTGCGGCGCCTTGTGACGGCCCAGTGTCTCGCGTGTCCAGGTCCGCAATTCCTCGACGGACGGCCGCTTGCCCTCGTGGCTCGGCGCCACGGCGATAAACGCTCCAACAACTTCGCCGTATTTCTGGTCAGGGATGCCGATCACGGAGGCCACTTCGATGGCTGGATGCGCGGCCAGCCGCTCTTCAATCTCTAACGGGTAGATGTTTTCTCCACCTGTGGTAACGACGGTTACGGTGTCAGTCCGTAAGGTTCCAAGCCAGCGTCTGCATGTATCGTGGAGGTGTTCTGCAAAAAAACGAAAGGAAAACTCTGATCGCTTGGCTACTTACCGCGTATGATTATGTCCTTGAATCGCCCGGTGATGGTGCAACGGCCTTGTGGATCGAATAGAGCCTCGTCACCGGTCTTGAGCCACGTGGTACCCGCCTCGTCGGTCGTGAATGTCTCGGCCGTCTTTTCCGGATTGTTCCAGTATCCTTTCGTCAATTGGTAGCCCGCAATACAGAGCTCTCCGCGCTCGCCTACTGGAACGATGTTGCCTTGTGCGTCGATAATCTTGGCCCGCGCGTGGGGCATGACCTTGCCCACGGTCCGGAGTCGGGTTTCGATACTGTCGGTGATAACTGCGTTGAAGCAGGTTGGAGATGCTTCGGTAAGACCTATTCGTATGAACGTTCATTATTAGTTAAGTCATTCAGGTGATTTGAGAAACGTGACAACCCACCATAGCTGCTAGTATATTGGGTCATGTTCAGTTCTTCAAAGAGTCGCTTCATCAATGGGCGAGGCACCGGTGCGCCGGCGATAATCCCCGTGCGGAGGTTACGGGTATCGAAGTTCGGGGGCTTGGGGAGACTGAGGATCGCCTCGAACATGGTCGGCACGCCGTGGAGAGCTGTGCATTTCTCATCGGAGATCGCGTGGAGAACGGCCTGGGGATCGAAGGTTTCGCCGGGAAAGACGATCTTCGACCCATGAGTAACGACGGCTAACATGCCCAACACCAGCCCGAAACAATGGAACAAAGGCGGAGGGCAACACAGGATATCGAAAGACGTAAGGCTCATCCGGTCACCAATGAATCGCGAATTGTTGACCAAGTTGCTGCAGAGGGGGAGCAGGTTAGTGTTTTGAAAATTACCAGGCCGCGTGGCTTTGGTATGTGAGGGTCATTCTATATTGGGGGCCAGCATACTGATGCGTCAACATGGCGGCCTTGGGATTTCCCGTCGAGCCACTGGTGAACTGGAGGTTACAAACATCTTCGGGACTCAACTCGGCCTGTCGATCCAACAATGCATTCGTAGTGAGAGGTAGGCCGCGCTGGATAAGGCCGTTGTACGTCCCAAAGTTCTGGTATTCTCCCCGCAGAATGACGATCTCCTCCAGTGCTGTCGATGATCCCTTCCGCTTGGGTTGGGGACCCAATTTTGCCAGAACATCTTCCAGCGAATGTCGACCAATGCGAGGTGTTAGGAATAATAATCGACAGTCTGTAAGGCAGAGAATGTTCAGACAAGCTTCCTAGGGACTATCAGGCATGCACCTACCGGTATGGTCCAAGGCGTAATATAGCTCCGAGGGAGTGTAGGTGTTGTTGAGCACCACTAGGATAGCCCCGACTCGGGCAGCGGCAAAGAAGACAGAAATATATTGCTCGCAGTTACCGGCCATGATACCTATGCGATCTCCCTTTTGAATACCCGTCGCCAATAGACCCCGAGCCACCCGGTCTGCCTCGTCACTTAGGTCTGCGTAAGTCCATCGAGCCCCTGTCCACGGGAACACCAAACATTCATAGTCGCCATATCGGATACTTTGGAGGGTGAGAAGCTCGCCGAGAGTGATATCTAGAAGCTCCGGTTGCGTAGGACCATAGACGATTGAAAGTTGCTCCGTTGGCTGGGTCGGTTGGACGTGGGATATGGTCTGCTGCAAACGCCGTACAGCCGCCATTGTGTAGGTGTTTCTCACAATATAAACGAGAGGGGAAAGAATAATAGATGAAGGATTGCAACGACCGCGGCTGGAATCAGCTAGTAGATAAAGAAACAAGCACTCTCTAATCTAAGACATACCTCGGAACTTAACCAAGTTTCCGAGCATCCAGACCTAAGATCAGTCCATGACTCTTCCTGGTCGGCATTCGGTACCCAAACGAGCAACGGGGCCTATGATGGAGACATCCGGCCTTTGCCATTACTTCACCACCCTCCTCCCCACCCATAACTGACCCAGTGTTTTGGAAGCTTTCAAGCCGAATAACTTCGTCAACTATTACCTCACCAGGATTTCATTCCACTTCGCTTAGAATTTTTGTCGAGAGGGGGTGGAAGAATCAGATAACGATCCATGTCGGAGCTAGACCATGGTTCACCCCCCGATGCCTCTTGGCGGCTTAGAACTTCTCCACCACAAAGCCAATGGGATAATTCACCTGGGTATGCACGCACACCTCCAATAGTAGTGCTGGGGGCGCTCTCGGTGCCCCTTGGCGTTGCATTAAAGCTTGAGGACTTCATCAGATAACCAATTGTGGGCTTAGAACCTCGGGATCGGAAATTATCAAGCACACCACTGACGGCGCCTTGCGGGCTTATTCGGACCCGGAGTGAACATGGAAGTCCAGAACGGGATAGTAAAACGCAATTCAATATTACCTATGTGTATCCTAAATTATTCATAATTTGCTCATGCAGAATGTTTAATTCGGCATGGGTGTGTCAATTGGTTGCCACTTAGCAAATCCTGAGGATACAAACGGCAAACCGGAACGGAGGGAAGTATTACTGCGTAGTAGCATGTGTTATGGATCCGGTTACATCCTTCTCCGTTTGAGTTTTGAATTCGATTTCTTCGAGGGAAAAGAAGGTTACAGGCAACAAGAAAACGGACCGCTTTTCCTGCACGCGAAAAGTAAACTCGCGGGGAAAACCTTGACAATCTGGCAACAGGCAGCAATTGATTTTCTATGCTTGTGCACGAATGATGGCCCAGGCCATCCTGTGTGCAGAATGTAACCTCAGCAAATCCCCTGCATAATGCCCTTGTCTACATTCGGTCCTACTACCTAGATAATTCGCTCTGCTAAATTTATTCGGACCCCGTCACCCGCAAGCCGAAAATACAAGGCAACAATCGACTCCGACGGAAAGCCCAATAGCACACATGGTGGACCATCGACGGCGCAGTCCGAAATTACTAGCAGGGGCGATTTTCCAAGCAAAAGTGGGTGCTCTATCTGTCACTCGGGTTCGGTGCGGATTACTTGAAGCTACAGGGATCATCCTGGCTACAAGGGCTGTCCGCAGCTTGGCAGACCAAAGGATTGAGATCCCGGCTTGCCGGCGACTAAACGACATCGATCTTATAGACAGACAGGCATAGGCCATGGCAAACGGGTCGAAGAGGGGTACACATTCAGGATTCGAGCCCATGGTCAAAGGAATGTCTCAGCGCTCCACTACGGATCAGATAATCTTTTTGTGGTCTGAATGCTGAACGCGGGATGGGAAGCCTTCAGGAATTTTCGTTATCAATCTCCTCCGGCAATTTGCTCATCGATACTACGGAGTACTCCGTACAGTCTACGGACTGGACGCCGAAGCCCTAGCTGTTCTCCAAGGACTCCAAAGGGTGGCAAAGTGAGACATATGGAGTTTGTGGAGTTCTTGCAAGTCGTCGGTTGGCTTAGCGGACGAAGCCCGAGGGAAACTGTGACTCTTGTAGGCCAAAAAGCTCTTCCGGAGGTATTTAAATGGCCAAGAAACGCCGCCGTGAACGAATTTAATATATGGTGGGTTTAGGATTCTGGGCATTGAATGCAGTCATTACCCGAAAGGAGTATCTCGGATGGGGAGGAAAAGGGCCAAAAAAGACAAGTGAAACTAAAAGAAAAGAAAAAAAAAAAAAAAAAAAGAAAAAATGAAAGAAAGGGAAACTCTCGTTTGGAATCATGAGTAAGGGACTCCCGTTGTGTCGGTTACAACCGCAAGGAAGGTTGATCGATAATCGTTCCGTCAGTTGAAAATAACGGCAAAAGAGGATAGGTTACATGTTCCGCATTCCGATGGTGTAAGAGACAGAAATAGGATACCGTCATGGAACGGTACGAGAGGGACCGTACGGGTTGTGACGGTATCAATCTAATCAGATGATCTAATCAGATAAACGTGGCCGAAGACCGGAGAAATAAGAGGCCGGAGAGCGGTCCACAACACTTTTTGTACCCGACGGACCTGAATTGTCGTCTGACTGCTGATTCGCGGCACCCGCGCGCTACACCAGCAACTGGGAAAACCTGCCAACCGCACATCACAATCACTAGCATTTTCTTACTACCGCGGTAGCTCAGGTGTTCTTCTCCACTGTAACACTCTGCATCCAATGACTCTGCTATGGGACCCTCGGGCCCCACCTCAAATGACGATGACTGGATCGTCTCGGCAGGACCATAGTTGAAGGAAAAGGCGTGGGTTGGCGCGCCCTTGCAGAAAGATCTTTAATCCTCTGTATTCCTCTCTCTCCTCCGTCGACAGTGACGTCCATTCCTTTTTGACTACGTTCAGGTGTAGAACTCTGCTGTTGAGCACCACGAGTTTCGCTGTCTCCGTTCGCAGGTGCGTGACCCCGCAGTAATTCATGACTAAACCGATGGCAGGCACAATTCCGAGCAATGAGGGGCACCGAAGCTCCGCGGCCTTGGTGAACCCGAATCCTCAGCCACAAGCCAACGGCGCCCAGCATGCAGACATTCTCCCTGTGACTAAAGTCCCTGCGCTGGATACTATCGACCCCTATGCCGTCGATAGATCGCTGGGTGATGTGGTAGCAAACAGTCCCTGGGCGGAGATTCTCTGCAGCGCAGACTTTCAGAGCGTCGCCGACGACCTCATCCAAGGCTATGCCCGCTTTATCTCGAACTTCACCGGCCTCGAGGATGTCGCGTTCCTTCTGGCGCGTCATACGGCCTCGGAATCTGCCTCAGATGCGGTGCGCGAGGTCATCTGTGCCTCCGTGTTTTGGTCAGAGGCCACTCAGCGACCGGGCGATTTGAGTACCTGCACAATTCGCCACGTCGACAAAGCATCGTACAACAAGGATGAAGTTCAATTCTCTCTGGACTTGGGAGCGAGTTCCGAACCTGAGAATGGCGAGAAGCAACTCTCTAATGTCCAAGAAAATGTTGGTCCTTACTGCCCCGCGCTTGAACAATTGCGCCTATGCTGACCCTCATAGCATTTCAAACTACGCATCAATCCTACTTCGAACACCAACGCCCTTGCAATCAGTTTTGCATACCCGATGCGACTTATCCCCGACCAGGCAGTACAGCAGGTGCTGAACGCACTGTCGTCCTGCCTGGCGGGTTCTTCAACGTTCCTCTCACTCGAGACGCCCCAACCCGAGCTATCGATAATTAATTTCCCATCCCTTATGATACCCCCATCAATAGATTCCGACCAGACTGGAGACGCTGGGTCCAGCAGCTCCCAGCGATCCCTTCTTCATGCCGCTTTTGAGGGCTGGGCCCGTAGAAAGCCGGATGCGATCGCACTTGATTTTGTGCATTCTTTACCCTCATCAACGTCCGATGCGGAACACAGCATTCTCACCTACGCGTCCTTGGACAAGGCCGCTTCAAACCTGGCCATCCACATTCGAGCTCTTCTGGCCGGCAGCAACTCCGCAGATTACGGACGTATTATCCCTGTTTATATGACAACATCCCCTGAGCTCTATATCTCCTATCTTGGTATCCTCAAGGCCGGTTACGCATTCTGCCCGATTCCCCAAGATGCACCTGCTCAGAGGGTACTGGAAATTCTTGAAGACATAGGCTCTCCGATCGTCCTTGGCAACACTCCTGAGCCCTCCTCTTGTCCCTGGAAGGTGGACGGCGCAAACCTATACTCCTGGGTTGATGTGGTAGAGGTGACCGGGTGGAAGCAGTTACGTGGTGTTCAGGAAGTGCCTCCAGCTTCAGAAGACCAGCTGCGCGAATTGGATATCCAGAATGATCAGACTGCTTATCTTCTCTTCACCAGTGGCTCGACTGGTAAGCCCAAGGGTGTCCAAGTCAGCCATTTAGCTGGTGCCTGCTCTATCCATTCCCACGCCACGGCTATTCCCCTCCCTGGAAACGCGGTTGGTGACTTTAGATGGTTCCAATTTGCGTCCCCGACATTCGACCCCTCCCTCATGGAAATCTTTGTGACCTTGAGCTGCGGTGCTACCCTTTGCTCTGCAGACCGGAGCCTGACGTTGACTGACCTGGAAACCACCATCAATGAGGCCAGAGCTACCGTCATGATGGCAACACCCAGTTTAGCTGCGCTCCTCAGGCCATCTCGCCTAACGACGCTTGAGTCTCTTTGGACAATGGGTGAGAAACTCAACCGGACTGTGATCGAGAATTTCGCCTCTAAGCCCACTTCTCCTGATGGGCCCTCAAGAATGCTGGTTAACGCTTACGGGCCTACCGAGGGAGCCATCAACTGTACCTTCCTTGCCCCTTTCGGCTACTCCATTCGTGGCTCTATCATCGGAAAGGAGTTGCCCACTTGCGCTATGTTCGTTTTGGACCCTAACAGCCACGAACCCAAGGCCGTTCCGGCTGGTCTCACCGGTGAGCTAGCGATAGGAGGGCCTCAGGTGAGCAAGGGCTACTTGAACCGGCCCAAGGAGACCGCAAAGTCCTTCGTCCATAGCTCCGAGTTTGGTTACCTTTATCGCACCGGTGACATGGCTCGTGTTGTGTGGGATGAAAGTGGTTCGCGGGTCATTGAATTCCTGGGCCGTATCACCTCTGACCAGGTGAAAATAAGCGGTCGTCGTCTCGAGCTCAGCGAGGTTGAATCTGTGCTCGCGACAGTCCCGGGGATTACGGAAATTGTCACGGTTGTTTCTAAGCGAGACAACAGCGTACAAGGTAGTGAGCAGATCGTGGCCTGTCTTGTGGCGGATGGCGCAAGCGACGCGACAAAACAAGACATTGTGCGTGAAGCGCAAGAGGCTGCACAACGTCATCTGTCCTCTTATATGTGCCCGTCCGCCTACACCTTTTTCAACTCGCTCCCGAGATCTAGTTCTGGCAAGGTTGATCGCAAGGCAATCACTGCCAAGTTGCAGCAAGGTGAACAGAGCGGCCTTCAGATTTTCGCTGCTCCGAAATCTGGATTGTCGGACGGTGTGCAGGATGACTGGGAATCATCCGATGACAAGGACGTTACCTCGATTCAGTATCTTGTTGTTCAGCTTATTGCAGAGGCCACACAAGAAAATATCTCCAACATCAAGCCTGGGGCTGACCTTTACTCCCTGGGAATTGATAGTCTCGGTGCCATGCGACTACTTCAGAAGCTGAGAGACCATTCCATCGAAGGCTTAGCCGTCGCCGATGTCCTGCAATCGGGGACTGCAAAGGGATTAGTTTCGACTATCCTTGCGCGCCCTCAATTAAACGGGGATGGTCTGGCCAATGGTTCTCAATCCACAACCCTTCATAAAAACTTGCAATCCTTCTCGGACCGGAACCTCCAGACATGTGCTCAGCGACTCGGTTTAACACCAGCAGAGATTCAAAGTGTCTTGCCTACCACGGCAACGCAATCCGGTATGCTGGCGAGCTTTTTGCGCAGCTCCGCTGATAAGTCGTTTGCAACTCGATCCTATATCTACCACTCCGTTCTCTCACTTGAGGCAGAGGTCGATGTTGAACGCGTTCAGGCCGCATGGCAAACCACGGTTGCTCATTATGACTCTTTCCGAACGGTCTTCTGCTGGCTCGACGATGACATGGCCCCATTCGCGCAATGTGTCCTTTCCAGCAAGGCGGCACCTCAATCGGATTGGAGAGTTTATGATGCCGCTGCCGAAAGTGAAGACGAAACTTTGAACAAGGCGCTGCGAAATGCGGAGGACGCCATCAGTTTAAGCACGCCTCCTTGGAAGCTCTCCTTGGTTAAATCAGAATGCCGAAACCTGATTATACTGAGCATGTTCCACGGAATCTTTGATGGAGGATCGCTGCAGCTGCTTCTCGAGGACGTTTCTTCCGTTTATGCCGGGAAGCAAGTGGCCAACCGAACGTCCCTTGAGCACATTGTCAAGCACCACTTCAGTGCTGATCATGACACGACGTCTCAATTTTGGTCAAAGCATCTTGACCAGTACTCGCCCGTCGTATTTCCATCAGTCACCCCCTACCGAGCCCCTTCCACCAAGACAACAGGTCGCGTGGAAATCGTTGCCTCGACAACTTACGACAACCTAAAGAAACAATCCAAGAGCATCGGTTCGACTCCTCTGGCCGTGCTTCAAGCTGCTTGGGCCTCGGTTCTACTTGCTTATACTGGCACTCCTGACCAGGACGTTGTCATGGGCAGTGTTGTGTCTGGCCGACTTGATCCGGAGTCAGAAATTTGCATTGGTCCTACCTTCACAACTGTTCCTATTCGCTTGGCCGTCAACCAAGTGCACAAGGACCCTCGAGGAGTTTGGACAAACAAGTCGGTCGCGCGTCACCTAACATCCTTAAACACGCAATCTCTTTCGCACCTGCAGCCCCGCTTAGGATCCCTGGTGACGGCTGATGGCCGCCTCCCCTACGACACACTCTTGGCCTACCAGGATTTCAATGCTGGATCCAGTTCCAGTGGCATCTGGAGCTCCATCGATCACCCACCGATGGCAAACGATTTCGCGGTCATGATTGAAGTTTGGCCTGGTGCCGATTCTTCGTTGACCTTCCGTGCCAGCTTCAACGATTCCCATCTTGATTCGCAGGCGGCTGAGGCAATGCTGAATTCGATGGCCGATATTGTAACGTACATTCTTGGAAGCCCAGAGGGGAACTTCCAGGACGCCTCCTCGCACACCCAGCCTGTGCTCAAGTCTTCGTTCAACCCCGGAGCAAGCGCTGTTGAAGAAGTGTCAGAAGGTGCTTTGATTCATACCAGATTCGAGGATCATGCGGAATCCCACCCCGATGACCTGGCATTAATCTTCAAAGGTGATTTGGATGATGAAAACAGTCCCCTAAACCTCACGTGGTCCTACGCACAGCTTAACGCCATTGCCGACAACCTCGCGGAACATCTTCTCCAGGTTGGTGGCACCCTGACCAACACCCCTTTGCCCATCTGCATCGAGAAAAGCCCTGCACTGTATGTCGCTATTCTGGGTATCTTGAAGGCAGGAGGAGCCTGGTGCCCCATTGATACCCTGTCCCCTGCACAACGTCGCCATGATCTCATAGCACGAACTGGCGCCAAGGTTCTCTTGGTCTCGTCGAAGGACGGCGCACAGCCGGAAAGCTCCGTCCCCTCCGGTGTTGAGGTAGTCGACGTCAGTCAATTCTGTCAGGTGACTCCTGAAGCCAACGAAGAGAAACAAAGCAGCACCAAGCACAGAAGTAACCCGGACAATATGGCCTATTTGATCTGGACCAGTGGTACAACGGGAGCCCCCAAGGGCGTGCCGATCAAGCATTCTGCGGCGGTGTCCAGTATGAAGTCTTTGTTCAAGGATATCCCACAAAATACCGATGGTAGCACCGTGCGATGCATGCAGTTCTCGCAGTACACATTTGATGTGTCAATCCAAGATTTCTTCTATACCTGGGGACTGGGAGGTGTTTTGATCTCTGCCTCGAGAGAAATCATGCTTGGTTCTTTTTCCCAGCTTGCGAACCTCACGAAGGCGACACATGCCCATCTCACCCCCGCGTTCTCAGCAGGAATTCCAAGAAAGAGCTGTGAGACACTCAAGGTGATCACTATGATTGGTGAAAAGTTGACCCAGCCTGTTGCCGATGACTGGGGTACCGATATGCGCGCTTTCAACACATATGGTCCCGCTGAAGTCACCATTGTTTCAACTGTCAGAGAATTTGGAAATGAGCACAAAAATGTCAAGAGTGCAAACATCGGATGGCCTATGGACACCGTTTCCGTTTTTGTGACCAAGAACCAGCGTATGGTGATGAAGAACGCCGTTGGAGAATTAGCCTTGGGTGGTCCGCAGCTTTCCCCTGGTTACCTCAACCAAGCGGATGTCACCAAAGCCAAGCACGTGTGGAATGAGGAAGCTGGACAAACTCTGTACTACACTGGTGACTTGGTTCGCATGCTCGCAGATGGATCGCTTGAGTACATTAACCGTGTTGATGACCTGGTCAAACTTGGTGGTATTCGAGTTGAGTTGAGTGAGATCAGCTTCTCACTCGGCGACTGCCACCCGCTTGTCGAGAATATTGAGACACTCATTCTTAGCCGTCCCGATAGGCCTTCGAAGGTGGTTGTTTCTTTCCTCGCTGCGCCAAACGCCGCAGGCCTTGAAGATGACGGTCAGCTTCTTATCCTCAATGACAAAGCTCTTGAAGCTGCTCGTGCTGCTAGCGATCAAGCGCAAGCTACCCTGCCCGACCATATGATTCCCTCTGTTTATCTGATTGTGAAGAACATCCCCAGAACTCCATCCGCCAAGACCGATCGTCGAGCTCTCCAGGCGGCCTATGCCGCAGTTGACATTGACAAATGGGAGGGCAACCTGAACCCCGAAAACGGTGCCCTTGATCAGTCATCTGAAGATCCTGCCGATGCGGCGGTGGCAGCAAATATTGTCAACATGATCGCATTGCTCGCTGGTATATCACCATCCATCATCACGAAGGCAAGCCGACTGGGTAGTTTGGGTATTGATTCTATCCGTGCCATTCGTCTCGCTTCCAGATTGAAGAAAGCCGGCTACCAGCTTTCAGTTGTGGAAGTTCTGAACTGCGTCACCGTCCAAGACCTTATCAAGCTGGCCTCCACTACAGATTCCTCTAAGGCCACTGAAAACACATTCGATCTAAATGCCTTCAACAATACTTGGCACGATGCAGTATCTGCTAAGGTAAAGGATGACTTTTTCACTGTCCGGGCAACTACGATTCAGGAGAGTTTGCTCAGTGAGACCATGGGAACTTACAACATGTATTGGAGCAACCACTTTTTCTCCCTCGACCGCTCCGTGGATATCAATAGACTGAAGCAGGCTTGGTTCTCCGTGTGCCAAAAGACCGAGGCGTTGAGAACTGGCTTTATCCCGCTGGCTGAGGTTGAAACTGGTGTCAAGAAGGAAAACCCTGACTTTTCTATGCTGCAAGTGATGTACAAGCTCCCCGATGTTGACTGGCAACATCTCGAATGCAACGAACAAAACTGGGTCGAGCTGCGCGACAACCGCATTGAACAAATCATGCAAAAGCACCAAAGCAGCTACTTTCAAAGCCCTCCATGGGCCGTGACTGTCCTCGACAAAGGCGATGAAAGAATCATGTTCCTCACAATCCACCATTCCATTCATGATGGTCCTTCGCTTGGTCTAATCATGGATGACGTGCGTTCTGCCTATGCCTATAAGCCTCCTTCGAGGCACCAGCTCAGTGATGCTCTTTCCGTCATTCTGCCCACCGAGCAAAGAAGCAAGGATACGCGCAGTTTCTGGGCGTCCGAACTGAAGGAGTTCTCTGGGCTGGAAGTTCCGGTCTGGCCAGATCTCACTGGAATTAGATTGCAGCCAGGCGAGGTCCAGGAACACAGATTTATCGCCGAAGAATGTGTCCTGTCCGAGCCAGCCTCCAAACTTCAGGCTGCCGCAGCTCAACTGGGAGTGTCATCGATTGCATCCATCATCAGAGCAGCATGGGGCTTTGTGTCTGTTGGATATCTCAGTATTCCAGCTACTGTCTTTGCCGAGACACTCTCCGATCGTGTTCTGCATGCAGATCTTGAAGATAATGTTGGACCATTGATATCTGTTGTGCCGATTCCATTCCATCCCGAAGGAACAGTGCGGCAGCTTTTGGCTGAACAGCATCGACTTTCTGTTCAGTCATGGAAATACCGCCACGTGCATGCTCGTGATGTTCGCAAAATGCTGAACCGACCTCGTGGAGAGCCTTTGTACCCGGCTGTTTTCAACTTCCACGTGGCAGGCGAGGAACACACAAGCTCGCAGCCACAAATCTGGCAAGATCTTGAGGATCAGATTGGCTTGCATGTCGAACACCCGATGGCCATGAACGTGTTCCAACGTGCTGATGGCTCGCTCATCTTGGAGGCGTCCTCGGACATTGCTTTGATGAACCAGTATCAATTGTCACTTTTCGTCCGCCAAATCGATGCTATGGTTAGCGCGATGCTGGAATTCCCTGATGAGCAGGTGTCCAACCTAGGCAATCATATTCCCGCAGACCTGCGCGCAGTCTCGAATCGGGCAGTCACTGACATGGTTGCAAACTCCGTATATACTGCTCCGACATATTGGTTGGAGCTCAATGCCAGAGACCATCCGGAGTGGACCGCCGTTGAAGTGGCAACCAAAATTGCTCCTACCGGCATCGAGAAGGAAATCATGACATATGGCACCCTAAATGCTGAAGCCAACCGTGTGGCTGCTTTCATTGCCTCCTTCGGTCATAAGAACAGGATGATCGCAGTCTGTTGTGGACGCAACATTCCCTCGTACCCAGTCATCATTGGTATCTTCAAATCCGGAAATACTTATCTGCCAATTGACGAAGGTCTTCCGGCTGATCGCAAGGCCTTCTTGATCGAGGATGGTGATTGTCCTATTGTTTTCACTGAATCAACATTCTCAGCGTCCTTCTCCCGCATTCCTGAGACGTGCCAGATCTACTGTACCGACGATCCAGAATATCAAAAGCTGGTAGCACCTATGCCCGCCGAAGATCGCGACTACCAATCCCATCCGGATGATCTGTCCTACCTTCTGTTCACTTCCGGATCAACAGGCAAGCCTAAAGGTGTCATGATCACTAGGGCCAATCTTTCATCTTTCATTGAGTCCTTCACAGATTTCATTGTCAAGGCTGCACCCAGGACTCTGACACTGGGTGGTACCGGTAGACATCTTGCCCAGGCTAGTAGGGCCTTCGACCCTCATCTAGTCGAGATGTTCTTCCCCTGGCGTCAGGGTATGGCAACCGTGACAGCTCCCCGAACGATGATACTCGACGATCTACAGGTGACTCTCGGAAAATGGGAAATTACTCACGCGAGTTTTGTGCCTTCCTTGGTTGACCAGGCAAACATTCTTCCCGAGCATTGTCCCAAGTTAGTCTACATGAGTGTTGGAGGTGAAAAAATCTCTCAAAAGGTGTTGGATGCATGGGCCACTTCTCATATCTGCCTGGCCAACGCCTACGGTCCAACCGAGGTGACAATTGGCTGTACATTTGCCCACGTTGGTCGTGACACAAACCTGCGTAACATCGGACCCCCCTTGACTGCCTGTGTCTGCCATGTTTTCGTTCCCGGCACTACAACCTACGCGCTCAAGGGTCAGACTGGTGAACTTTGCTTCAGTGGAGATCTCGTCGGTAGGGGATACCACAACAGGCCGGATGCCACAGGTTTCACTACAGGACCCAATGGCGAAAAGATGTATAGGACCGGCGACATAGGACGTTTGATGTTTGATGACTCCGTGGAGTACTTAGGTCGTGGCGATGACCAGACGAAGATTCGTGGACAGAGATTGGAGCTTGGAGAAGTGTCTGAAGTGCTTCGATCATCCTCAACCGTTGGTATTGACGTTGTCACAAGTGTTGCCAAGCACCCGGGTCTTAGCAAAGTGCAGCTTATCTCGTTCATTGCACGATCGGACGCTCGTCAGCGTACAAAGGGCGGCGAGGTTGCGTTCGTCCAATCCGATTTCGCAACTCTTGGCAAGGAACTACAAGACACCTGCAAAAAGAAGCTGCCGGGATACATGGTTCCAGAACTGATCTTGCCCATCACCTACATCCCGCTGGCGCCAATGTCTGGAAAGGCGAATCTGAAGGACCTACATGCCCTGTTCTTTAGCCTTCCTCTCGCTGCTGTGCTTCAAGGAAACAACGCAGGAAGCATAGACGGCGCGGCCAACAGTCGACCGCTGACTGCCGACGAAGAGGCCGTGGTTAAGGAAATATGCACTGTTATTTCCACCGACCCCTCCGCCATTGGACCCCTGACAAACATCTTCGAGGTTGGTCTGGACAGTCTGAGTGCTATCGGTCTCTCAATCAAGCTTCGTAAGATCGGGTACGCCGCCACCGTGGCCCTCGTCATGAGCAACCCGGTTATCGAGCAACTCGCCCGTCTACCCAGGAATACTTCTTCATCCAACTCAGAGGCTACTGTGGCTAAGCTGCGCCAAAACCTCGCAGACATGGAATCTTCATACCGCCAGAATGCTCCCTCAGAAGTTGATCTGTCAACGGTAGCATCTATCAGGCCTTGCTTGCCACTTCAGGAGGGTCTGGTGGCACGTTCCATTAACAATGAAGGCGACCAACTCTATATTAACCACATCGTCCTTCAGCTCGAAGACCATGTCGACGCGGCGCAGTTGAAGGCCGCATGGCAAACTGTCGCCCAGGACAACGAGATCATGAGGACTGCGTTCACTCCTCTAGAGAAGGAGGTTGTTCAAGTTGTTTTTTCTGCTGATTCTCATGAGATCCGTTGGGACGGAGAAGCCTACGAGAGCTTAGATGAATCTACCGAGCAACTCAAAATCCGGCAAACACAGGTGTCCCGTGACATTATTTCGAACATCTCCACAGTTCCCCCGGTGCGATTCCATTTAGCCAAATCTTCAACTACTAACCAGCCATTGGCTCTGTTCATTTCCATTCACCATGCTCTTTACGATGGTGAATCCTTCTCCATGCTGCTGGATGATGTTGCGGCACAATATGTCAAGGGCGCGGTCCCTCAGAGAGGTTCACCGGCGGCATTCATTGAACATGTTTACACTCAGGATACCGAAAAAGCCAAGAAGCACTGGACAGAGTATCTGGGAGACTGTCGACCTACCCTGTTCCGCACTGAGTTCAACTTCCTGGAGCAACCGAAATTCGCTACCAAGACTCTCGGCAATAAGCTTTCTGACCTGGAACGTCGGTCTGCGAGCCTCCAGACAACTGTTCCATCCTTGGTGCAGGCTATTTTCGCTCTTCTGCTAGCCGATGCCGTTGGGGTTTCCGATGTGACCTACGGGCTCGTTCTGTCCGGGCGAGCAGTCGCTGTTCCTGGGGTTGACTCTGTTATTCTGCCCTGTATTACGACCATTCCTGGACGACTTAATACCAACGAACTTAGCACTGTTACTGAAGTGGTTGAGTCCGTCCAGAAAGCCACAGTCCGATCGCTCGAGTTCCAGCACACCTCCCTGAGACACATGCAGCGCTGGCTTAAATCTGAAACGCCTCTGTTCGATTGTCTCTTCTCTTACATCCGAGCAACAGCGCCTTCTCATCACAACATTTGGCGGGAATTGGACAGCCAGATGCCTGCGGAGTATCCCCTTGCTGTCGAGGTCGAGGCCAATAGCGCCACCGACAGTATCAACCTGAACTGTGCATTCTCGTCCATTTTCAGCGCTGCCTACAATGGCGAGGAGTTCCTTGAAAAGATGGATGCTGTTCTATCCAGCGTTGTTTCCGGCGAAATCCTCTCCTTGGACAACTTCAATCTTCCTCAGACTGAGGGAACTGGGTCTCGTTCCCCGGTCACTCAGTGGGACGAGACGAATTGGTCTCCTACTGAAACCCAAATTCGCGAAATGACTAAGGATTTCTGCAGTCTATCTTTGGCTGATGTTTCTAAAGGCGCTTCCTTCATTAGTCTCGGCGTTGATTCCGTTACTGCTATCCAATTCTCTCGGAAGCTTAGGGAAGCTGGATTCCAGGTGTCTTCTTCTGATGTCATGCGCTTCTCTTGTGTGGGTGCATTGGCCCGGCACATCGAGCGGAGCTCAAGTGAAGGGCAAACTCAGACAAACGGTGTGGACGGCACCAAGAAAGCTACTATCCCAGCCGATGTCTACCAGAAACATGTTCGCCTGCTTGGTGAGGGTGACTCGATCTCGGCAGTGTTTGAATGCACTCCTCTACAATCCGGAATGATCACTCAAACGCTTGGCTCTGACGGTCAAGTCTATGTTCATCCCCATCCGGTCAGACTCGCCGACTCGGTGGACACTGCTCGATTGAAGAACGCGGTCCTTAATGTTATTCAGTCCAATGACATTCTGCGCACTTCTTTCCATCTTATTTCAGAGCTCGGACACTCATGGATTGGGGCTGTCCACACGCAGCCTCTTTTCGAATGGACCGAGATCAGCCTTCCCTCCGAGGCCGATGCTCTTGCTGAAGTAGAGGCTCTCTTTTCATTCAGCGAGGAATCGTCGTTTGAGGTTCCACCTATCCGAACAGTTCTAGTCACTCAGCCGGCGGGTAGACTTTTGGTCGTTGTCATGCACCACGCTCTCTATGACGGTGCCTCATTGCCTTTCTTCTTCGAGGACCTCGCCATTGCGTACAGCGGCGAAACTCAGCTCGAGAGGCCACAGTTCTCGGAAACAGTCGAACATATTCTGAACGGACAAGAGGATTCATGCAAGTTCTGGACCGAGAAGCTCTCGGGCTACGAAGCCGTTGAAGTTCCTCGGCTGCCTGCCGATCAGGCTTCGGATCGCATGTTCGTCTCGGAACACCGCGTCGACCTTGATCTACCTACAATCATCGAATCGTGCAAGGCTATGGAAGTTACCGTTCAAAGCATTGCTCTCCTCGCATATGCCAAGGTTTTGGCTCGTGTTCTCGGAAAGCGCGATGTCGTATTTGGACAAGTACTTGCAGGACGTTCGCTGCCGACTCCAGGAGCCGAGCGAACTCTTGGTCCGTTGTTTAACACGGTGGCTCAGAGAGTCACTTTTGAGCCTAAGTTCTTGAGTAACAAGGCTATAGCTGCACGCTTGCAACAGCTTTCAGCGGATGCTCAAGTCTACCAGCATGCGCCACTGCGAGTTGTCCAGAACTCATTGAGAAAGGCTAATGAGCTGACTTCTACTTCTCTATTCGACACGCTCTTCGTTTTCCAAAAGAGCGCCGACTTTGCCGGGGGTATTCTGGAGACGCAGGAGATTTGGAAGCCCTACGAAACTGAGGGATACGCTGCCCAGGCTGAGTACAAATTGAATGTGGAGGTTGATCATGGTAAAGATGGCATTGTCGCTAGGGCGTCATGCAACGGACAACACCTGTCGCAACAGAATCTTGATGATTTCATGACCGAATTTAGTTCCGTCTTCCGGGACATCATTGAGCATCCCACAAGATGTGCAACCGTCATGCCTGAACGACTGGGCGAATTGCCACTCAGACTGTCTGCGCCTGGTGCACAGGAGGACTCGATCGACGATTCCGAAACTCCTGCAAACGAAAGTACTATTCAGTCTGTACTTGCAGAGGTTGCTGGGCTTTCAGTGGAGAATATTAAACCAAGCACCAGCATCTTCAGCATTGGCCTGGATTCGCTGTCGGCCATTCGCATTGCGTCCATCTGTCGATCAAAGGGAATCAGGACCGGCGTTGCTGACATTCTTCAAGGAAATACCCTGCGTGGTATCAGTCAACGCGTACGGCCCATGGAAGAGCAGGCCGTGAAGCCCCAGGGCTCACTTTTCGCGGATTATGAGCGCACGGAGAAGGCAGTTGTGGAGAAGCTTGGAATTAACAAGGATTCTGTTGAGACGATTCTACCTTGTCTCGGCGGTCAATTCTACCATCTTGTCAGCTGGTTGAAGTCTGGAAGAAAGCTGTTTGAGCCCGCATGGCCCTACTTCAGCTCGGAACGTATCGACACGGCAAGCCTAGAGGACGCTTGGTATCAACTTCGTCAAAGACATCCCGTCCTCCGAACCTGTTTCGCAGCCATCTCGTCTTCGGAGGCTGTTCAGGTCATCATGAAGGAGGTGGTGCGAGACAACGAAACCTTCAAGGTAATCAACTCCGATGCCACTATCACCGAGGCAGCTCAGGCTCAGGCAAAGGAAGAAGCATTGAACCCATCCTCCCTGTTTGTTCCCCCTGTTCGTCTTCGCCTCTTGAAGGCCAGCGACCGGGATGGAATTCTTGTCCTTGTCAATCATGCTGCATACGACGCGTGGACCATGCCCATGTTTGTGTCTGAGCTTGAAGGCCTTTACCGGGGCCAGTCATTAGACACTAACCCCGACTTCGCGTCCTTTGTCGATTTCTCTGTTCGCTCTCTTCGCGGCCTTGACGAAAAAGCTTACTGGACTTCCGCCATCGGTTCTGGCGAGCGCACGCTCATCAAGAATACCGCAGAACGGACCGGAAGCCAGCTTCCCGATCAAGTATTCGTTGGGGCCTGGGAGAAGGTCAAGAATGTATCCCAGCTTGAGACTTTGTGCCGTTCTGCAGGGCTCAGTCTGCAGACTGTGGTCTTGCTTGCCGTCGCTCGCTGCCTTGCGCGCATGACCGGAGTCACTAGCCCGACCATGGGTCTGTATCAAACCGGTCGATCGGCGTCATTCACCGACATTGAAAAACTCACGGGGCCTTGTCTCAATGTCAACCCATTCACCGTCTCGGACGCAGTTTCTGATTCTAGTCTCGTGGATAAGGCACAGGCCCTTCAAGCCTCCCTCGCGGAGCGTGTCTCATTCGAGCAGAGTTCGCTCATGGATGTCCTTAGGTGGGCCGGTGCTGAACAAACCGCAACTCCTCTCTTCAATGCCTGGGTCAATCTACTCTGGATGCAGAACGGAGTGCCCTCCGCCAACGATGCCACGCCTGACAAGGAGCTGAACAACGACGGCGATCTCTTCCTGCCGCTCCGAATCGGTGTTCCCACCGACTTTATTCCCGCTGAGCCTCTTCCCGGCTTGGAAGCTACCTCGGTGTCGGAATTGGATACTTCTCTTCTCCCCAGTGAGAATGTCTACATTGATATTGGACCGGACCCGAAGACCGATACGATCGGCTTTGGAGTTCGTGTCGAGGGGGGACTTCTTGCGGAAGAAGAGGTTCGCCAGCTGGTGGATGGTGTTGCAGGTGAAATTGAGGCGATTGTCTCTTCGCTACAGTGATTGGCGTATTAAATATATCTTAGGGGTTTAAACAAAAAAAAAAAAAAAAAAAAAACCACTACAATGGTGAGATATGATGCAGTATGTGCAGGACATGTACTTTTTGATTTCGGGGTTTTTATTGTCATGTATTTAAATCATTCATCAGCTATCGTTAGAAGCATTAGAAGAATAGACATCATTGCTACTTCTACTTTAAATAACCTCGGGTGTAGCGATCCGGAGTTAACGGCGGAAATCGTCATTGCCGCAAGGAAGGCTGGTCTTGGCAGAAGCTGCTTTGCTGCCGCCATCCTTCGTCACTCTCCATCCCCGCCGCCATAATATGTCTCCTTCCGCCTTGCATTAAACGTGAATCGATGTCCCTAATCCCACCCCGAATTCTATCGGCTTATACCTTCCATTTTCGCAGGGTCTTGATCCCCGCAGCAGCCTCTACGGCACACAGCCAACCCCTCGACTGAACATCCCGGCTAGACCGCAGATCAATTCTCCAAAATGGCCTACGTCGTGCCCATCCACCGAGCGAGTAGCATTCGCCACGCCTTGAAGCTCAACTTCCTCGACCCCGAAGAAGAATCCCTTGTGGTCGCGAAAGCGAATCGACTCGAATTCTACACCCTCACGCCCGATGGTCTCAGCCTCGCCGCATCATGCGCCGTCAATGCCCGAATTACCATGTTGACGGGGCTCTCCAAACCCGCCGATTCCCCTACGGACCACCTCTTCGTTGGCACCGATCGCTACTCATACTTCACATTGTCTTGGGACGCTTCGAAACAGCAGGTTCGCACGGAACGGAATTACGTCGACATCTCGGACCCGTCGTCGCGGGAATCACAAACGGGGAATCGCTGCTTGGTGGACCCCAGCGGCCGCTTCATGACACTAGAGATATATGAGGGCCTTGTGGCGGTGGTTCCTATTGTCCAGTTACCTGCTCGGAGGAGGGGCCGGGCGCCCGCGTTGCCCTCCGGTCCAAATGCTCCTAAGGTGGGCGAGTTGGGCGAGATGACCACGGCTAGGATCGATGAGCTGTTCGTGCGGTCGTCGGCGTTTTTGCATGTGCAGTCGGGCCCGCCGCGCTTGGCGCTGCTGTACGAGGATAATGAGAAGAAGGTGAAGATGAAGGTGCGCGAATTGGAATATACGCCGGCCACGGCGAGTACGAGTGCGGATGCGACCCTTGCGCATGTGGAGGATTTCGTGCAGGAGTTGGACCTTGGGGCTTCGCATCTTATTCCGGTGCCTGCGCCGTTGGGTGGGTTTCCCCTCCAATCCACTTGCGCTTAGGTGCTATTCTTTCCGGGCCGGATGGGTACTGACAGAATCTAGGTGGACTGCTCATTCTTGGGGAGATGTCGATCAAGTACATCGATGATGATAATAATGAGATTATCTCGCGGTTGCTAGATGAGGCGACGATGTTCGTGGCTTGGGAGCAAGTGGACAGTCAGCGCTGGCTACTGGCTGATGACTATGGAAGACTATTCTTCCTGATGCTCGTCTTAGACGCCAACAATGAAGTTCAGGATTGGAAGCTTGACCTTCTGGGGAAGACGTCTCGGGCATCTGCTCTCGTTTATCTCGGCGGCGGTGTCATATTTGTGGCATCTCATCAGGGAGACTCCCAAGTCCTTCGGATCGGCAACGGCTCGTTTGAAGTCATCCAGAGCTTATCGAATATTGCCCCCGTCCTGGACTTCACGATAATGGACCTCGGCAACCGCTCTAGTGACAGTCAAACACATGAATTCTCGTCTGGCCAGGCTCGGATAGTGACGGGCTCGGGTGCCTTTGACGATGGGACCCTTCGGAGTGTGCGCAGCGGCGTGGGAATGGAAGAACTGGGTGTCCTTGGGGACATGGAGCTTATCACTGACCTGTGGGGATTGCAGGTTGGCACGAGCGACGACTTCTTGGATACGCTCCTGGTCACCTTTGTTGACGAAACGCGCGTGTTCCGATTCAGTGCTGACGGTGAAGTCGAAGAATTGGAACAGTTTCTGGGACTCAGTCTTGGAGAAAGCACATTACTCGCCGCCAATCTCCCTGGAGGGCGTATATTGCAAGTGACGGAGCAGAGGGTTCTCATTGCCGATGTAGAGGGTAGCATGGTCATACATGAATGGTCGCCACCAAGCACGTCGGTAATAACTGCTGCCTCTGCGAACGAGGATTCGATGGTCTTGGTCATTGGTGGAATTTTCGTCACTGTGCTGGACATCAGGAACGAGGTGCAAGTCATTACACAGAAGGATTTCGGTGCCGATAATCAGATTTCTGGCGTCACGGTGCCGTCATCTCCGACGGAAGTCTGTATTGTTGCGTTCCCTCAACAAGCGCAGATCTCGGTCCTGAAGCTACAGGACTTGACTGAGCTGCACACTACGTCGCTTGGACCCGCCGGTGAAGCTTTTCCGCGATCAGTCCTCGTTACCGATGTGCTTGTCGATAGCCCGCCGACACTCTTCATTTCCATGGCGGATGGCAGCGTTATCACCTATTCGTTTAACACCACCGACTACTCCCTAACTGGTGTGAACAAACTCATCCTTGGATCAGAGCAGCCAACATTCAAGAGGTTACCTAGAGGCGATGGTCTGTACAACGTCTTCGCGACGTGCGAGAACCCAAGCCTGATCTACGGCTCTGAGGGTCGCATTATATACTCCGCAGTAAACTCGGAAGGAGCCTCTCGAGTGTGCCATTTTAGCTCGGAGGCGTATCCCGGATCAATCGCCGTTGCTACACCTCAGGAGTTGAAGATTGCGCTGATCGACAAGGAGAGAACGACACAGATTCAAACTCTTCCAATTGGTGCAACTGCACGCCGAGTCGCCTACTCCCCTCCAGAGAAGGCCTTTGGTATTGGCACCATCGAGCGGAAGCTAGAAGAGGGGGTTGAGCTGGTCAAAAGCAAGTTTGTGCTCGCAGACGAGATCCTCTTCCGGCCTCTGGATCATTACGATCTACGACCAGAGGAACTGGTCGAGAGTGTCATTCGTGCCGAGTTCCCCGCCGGTAAAGACGAACATGGCCGGGATACGTTCAAGGATCGATTCATTGTAGGAACAACCTACATGGATGGCGAAGAGGAGGAAACCATTCGAGGGAGGATTCTCATCTTCGAAGTCGACAATGGTCGTAAGTTGACCACAGTCGCCGAACTCCCTGTCAAAGGAGCCTGCCGCGCCTTGGCCATGTTGGGCACAAAGATCGTGGCTGCGCTTGTGAAAACGGTAAGTCCCTCGCCTGGTTCAAAAGAAAGATTGTTAGCCTCTAACACTCAAGCAAGGTTGTGATCTATGACGTTGTCAGCAACAACTTTGGGGCGGCCAAGCTTGAGAAATTAGCTAGTTATCGGACGTCAACCGCCCCGGTCGATGTGACTGTCACAGACAACCTGATTGTTGTTTCGGATCTGATGAAGAGTGTGTGTCTGGTTGAATACAAAGAAGGCGAAAATGGTATGCCCGATTCGTTGACCGAGGTTGCCCGTCACTTCCAGACTGTGTGGGCCACATGCGTTGCCTGCATCGGCAAGGACACGTTCCTGGAAAGCGATGCAGAGGGAAACCTAATCGTGCTTCGACGCAATCTTAGCGGCGTCGAGGAGGACGACAAGCGTCGCTTGGAAGTGACCGGTGAAATATCCTTGGGTGAAATGGTCAATCGCATCAGACCTGTCAACATCCAGCAATTGGCCAGCGTCACTGTTACCCCGAGAGCGTTCTTGGGAACGGTAAGCGACCATCCCTTTCCTGCGCGTGACTGAAGTCATGGTCTAACAATAACTCTCCCGAACAGGTCGAGGGTTCGATTTACCTCTTCGCCATTATCAACCCCGAACATCAAGACTTCCTCATGCGCCTACAGGCTACCATGGCAAATAAGCTAAAATCTCTGGGAGACCTGCCATTCAATGAATTCCGAGGATTCCGTAACATGGTCCGGGAATCCAAAGAGCCGTATCGCTTTGTGGATGGAGAGTTAATTGAGCGATTCTTGGCATGCGAGCCAAGCTTGCAGGAGGAGATCGTGAATACGGTTGGCTTGATGAACGTACATGATGTTAAGATTATGATCGAGGCGCTTCGGAGGTTGCATTAGAGATACCGTTAATAATATCGAGGGGATTCTCTGTACAAGGGGTCGTATGTGTTATGAACATTTTGACTTGGGGTTATGATACTTCACGAGGCAATAGAAATTAGCTACACAAATGGACATAGCTACCAGGATATGTCAGTGATTCTATACTCCTGTGTTTACGAGCAGTCTCAATCCAGGTTTCACGTTCTTATAATTAATGATATATAATTTTTCGGGGGGTTGGAGTGCATATAATCATCAGTCTCGAGATCTCAACAGCACTATTAAGAATGCACATGCGAGGGAGCGCAAGACAACCTTCACCACTTTAAGTGACTAATACAAGCATTAGAAAGATACAAAAGATTAAAAAAAATGTATTGCCCCAAACCCATCCCTGCATGACCCAACCAGCCTGGGCATGACTAGCACAAGTCAGTTCACGCAGGATAGAGAAAACATCATGCAATCAATCATCTTTCCCTCTCATTTATTCATCCTTCTTGACACCCTTCTTCTTCCCGTCATCCTCCGACTCACTCCAATCCAACAACTCCATGAGCTGCTCCTCCGACAAGTTATGCGTACTCGCCTGCGCCTGCGCATCCTTCTCCAAATTCCTCATCTGCTTCTTCTGCCTCTTCCGCGCATTCTTCCCCAACTCCGGCACCCCACTAGCCGTCGCAACATCCTCCTCCTGCTCCTCGTCAATCTCATCGTCCGTGTTCTCAACCTCCCCAAGCACCCTCCCGCCACTGCTGCTGGTGTCCGCCGCCCGACGACCCCCACGGAGCTCATTCGCCGACATCTTGGCCTCCCCGTTGGCGGCGGCGGCCTCCCTGGCGGCGCGCACCTTCTCCTGCTCCTTGCGGTGGTTCTTGTCGTGCAGGTGCGCGAAGAGTTTTTCGATGTACGGACGGACAAGGATGTAGCCGACCACGGAGAGGATTACTTTTGTCCAGCGGTTCACGGACACTTCGGCGAAGGAGAGGTAGAGGTTTTTGAAGAATCGGCCGAAGATCGTCTCGCAGAAGGTGTAGAGTTGGCCGAAAAAGTCGTTGAGGGCGTCCGCGACCACGTCGCTGGGGTCGGTGGTGGGTGTGGCCATTCTGGTTGGGGAGGAGGGAGGGAGGGAGGGAGGGATGAGGTGGGTTTGTGGGAGGTGGTGAGAAAGAAGGGAGTTTAGTCTCTCAGCAGAGGAGAGAAAAAAAAAAAAAAAAAACAACCCCGTTGAAGTTCCGTAGCGTAGATTGATGAGGGAATAAATTGGTGGAGAGTGGAGTAGAAAGAATATCTAGTCCGGAGAAGGGAACGGGAAGAGCGGATAGGTCGGCTGAAGCGTCCTGGACTCCTGACACGAAACAGGAAGTAAGCTTCCAGGATTACGGAGAGACTGACCAGAGACCTCACTATATCGATTGAACAGTCTGTATATGATTGCTGGGTAATATCGAAGTCTTTTGTTCTCTCGTCGAAAGATGTTGAGTACCTGGAGGGCCGTTTACGGGTTAGCGTCATCGCTGCGGATAAATGGATCTTCCGGAATCTGAGGCCACCATTGATCACGTGCAGGCGCGCGTCTCCAAGCATCGACGCGCGAAGCTCTCTGGAGGGGTCTTGATGCTTCGGTCTTTACGGTCTTTCAGACTATCTTGCTTCGGTCGTAATACCTACTAGCATACTCATTCATTTCCAACTTCCCGCCTTCAAAATGGACCAGAATGTAGAAGAAGTGGGTCTTGAAGAGGTAAGTTGCGATTTTCATGGACAATAAACTCCCTCATCTCTATGTTCAACTGCTCATCACCAATCCGTCGCTCCAGCGCCTGAAATCGGCACTGTGGCTCTCCATTGGAAAGATTGTCGACGAGGAAACCCTCAAGCTTGGTGTCAACGCCACGCCTCAGTTCATTGGCGCTCTCACGGAGATGGTCTGGGCTCAGATAGGTATGAGCACATCGCTACACAGGCAGAACCAACATCTCATCCAACGGGATCACCATGTATTGCGCAGTCTGCGTCATTGGATGGTCATTGTGGCTTTGCGCTGACTCTGCTCTCATTCAACCAGAAACCGTGAGCCAAGATCTGGAATCGTTCGCTAAGTAAGTGCAGATGCATTTTTGAGATGTACAGAGCTTGGTAATATCAAGATTGATGAGTATAACTGGATCTCTTATCCTTGGTTGAAATCTCCACCTTGATTTGGCGAAACCGAGCGCTGCTTCTTCAATCCTGGTATCAAGTTGGCTGACATCCTCGGGTTACCCGATTCAGACATGCCGGCCGCTCCACCATCAACGTTTCCGATGTAATGCTTCTTGCCCGCCGCAACGAGGGTCTGGAATCAATTATGCGCGCTTTCGTTGATCAAACGCGCGAGGAGGAGGAAGAATCGTCCTGAACGGATATCCGACTATCTCGACAATCACCTATTCAACGGAGAACACCAGACCGGACGTTCTCTGTACCTTCATCATCTCATTGGCGGCCCCTTTTCACTTCCGCTTTCGTCCTCCGTGGGAATCAAGGATAACCTAATCTTTGCTGTACCCCTTTCTGATTCGACTCACCCTAGGACTTGGATTCTGTGGCTCCAGTCGCTCCGCATATCACAGGAGAACAGTTGAAATCAGCCAAGCTTCCACGGAATCCTCGCCCGCCCCGGCTATTTGACGCCACCGGTTCATACCAAGAAACGCATCCGAAGCGCTGGCGTGCACCTTGGAATCGGTGACGCTTTATTAACGCTATTTTAACCAACCTATGCCCTTCTCTTCCTTTAAGGTCCCGACGAATCATCGCTGTAATTGCTCTGATCTAGTCGATACGGGTAATCAAGTGGTTTTGCCTGTACCTACTCGTTGTACCCATGTCCACGTCATAAGTGGTAACTACATACATTACATTATTCCTACATATTATTTCCAACCAATCCAACGGAACGCATGTAATGCCATGCTTAGGGAGCACACTGTACAATATAAGACCATTGGCCGCTCGCTATTGTATAGTCAAGGATACGTCATCGCAACGTCTATGGCAGCCAGTCTCAAGCGCGATGCTTTATATACTAGGAGGCAGTCAGCACTAAGCAAGTTTCCAATGATTCTCGATAGTCTTGTACATTAATTGATAACTCAAGTGAGATGCACAAAAGAAACACCAAATCACTACACTACACACACCCAACCACATAACCCACCAACAAACGAGATTTAGCAGCATCCTATCTAACACACCATGCTTAACACCGAACTCAACCACAACACGTACCGAACCGCCCTAAAGGCCACTGGAACTATGAAATCAGTCCGCTTTCACGGTCCCGGCGATATTCGCATCGAAGAGATCGAAGAGCCGGTCTGTGGCAAGGGCCAGGTGAAGGTATGCTTGATTTTCTTCCCGGGCTTCCGCCCCAGACCCTCTGTCACGGATGTGCTAGCACCTAGTAACTGGACTCTGACGCGATGCAATCGATCTAGATACGGCCAGCTTTCGTGGGGATATGCGGCAGTGGTAAGATAACCACCGTACTCAAATCCTCACATGACATGACAGAGGAGACTAATGAATCCCGTCTGGATGATAGACATACACGAATACACGGCAGGACCTGTGCTAGTTCCGCAAGAACCTCATAAGATCACGGGAGTGAAGGCGCCGGTGACGCTAGGACATGAATTCTCGGGGATTGTCGAGGAAGTCGGCGAGGGGGTCACGCATGTCTCGAAGGGCCAGAGGGTCGTGGTTCGGCCAACTATCTACGATGGGACGTGTCCTTCATGCAGGAGTGGCTATAAGCACTGTTGTGAGAATATTGGGTTTATTGGGCTGTCTGGTATGACCATCCCTATGCAGTACACGTCCATATACATGTACATGTGTATGTTAGTCCGAGTGACATGAATGCTAACACCAGACACAGGATACGGCGGCGGCCTAGCCCACAAACAAGTCGCCCCCGCAAACCACTTCTACCCCATCCCCAACAACATATCACTCGAGTCCGCAGCCCTAATAGAACCCCTAGCAGTGGCCTGGCACGCCGTCAACGTCTCCCCGTTCAAACCCAACCAACACGTCCTAGTAGTAGGCGGCGGACCCGTCGGAATCGGCATCGTGCAAGTACTCAAGATGCAAGGAGCGAAGACGATCACAGTCGCCGAGCCGATGGCGCGACGACGCGAATTCGCGCTGGAATATGGCGCCACGCACGCCATCGATCCCAAGACGGAGGATGTCACAGAACAGATCCGGGAGTTGACGAATGGGCTGGGCGCCCATGTTGTTTTTGATTCGGCGGGCGTGGAACAGGCGCTGCGTGGAGAGGTCGATGCCTGTCGGACGCATGGCACGATTGTGAACATCGCAGTGTGGGAGAAGCAGCCTTCCATGCCGGTTAATGAGCTGATGTATAATGAAGTGCAGTATACGGGGGCTGCGTTGTATGATGAAAGTGCGTTTCAGGATGTGATTCGGGCTCTTAATTATGGTATGTTAATACTAGCGTGTCAGTTTGCTGATCAGGTTACTAATATGTCTGTTCAGGCCAATTGAAACCAGACAGAATGATCACATCCATAGTCAAGCTGGACGATGTGGTTGAGAAAGGGTTCCAAGCGCTGGTGGATGATCGAGGCGAGCATTGCAAGATCTTGGTCGATGTTCAGGCTTCCGTGTAATATTAAACTACTTTGTAATGAAATCCTTGAAAATATGTGCTCACTTCTAGCATTAGATCGTAAAATACTAGACTAACAATAACATCCATTGAGCCGGTTGAGGCTTACAAGGCCCGATGCGAATAACTGGGAAGGATGCTGAGGAAGAGAGGGAACCATCCGGACGAGATTTATCGTATACTTACTGTTTCCTCGATCCTCCTATCTTGTACAGCATCCCGCCCTGATTTTGGTTGCGAAACGAAGCTCAAGCTGAACGTGTCACGTTTCCGTGAAACCTGGAAAAACAGCAACCCGTCTATAGGGCAACAGTGCAATGGCAACCGCCATGGATCGGACGTCTGATTCTGAAAATCTTAGAAGCAATCCTTGAAATCCAGTAAACCGATCCTCGGCATCCTCGCCGCTTGCATCTCATACACCCTTCCATACGCAATGTAGCCGCGAAGGCCAGGCTAAATTCGATGCTTCTAAGACGCCCTTTGGATAGCAGCTCATTCCCACTAAATGATGTCCAAGTTGAAGTATTCCCCTGGTCGTGCCATGTTCACCCTCGTTGTTCTCGTTCAGCCCAGAGTTCCAGTCACAGCAGTCGATGTCCTACTGTCATAGCACATTTAATGTCGCTCTGAGGGTCGTCAGGACGGTTCTCGGCACGATCTTCTGCTCTAGGCCTGGAATGAAATTTCGAATTAGTCTTGGTTGAGTGAAGATTTTGGCGTATCCATCCATGCAGAAACAAGATCACAATGCAAACGTTTTAGGGAAGACAATATGATAAAACCGTTATCCCTGGATAGGAATTGGCTTGGACGTTGAGCTTGTCACAAACTGACCGTACAGTCTCTGGCATCCGTGGCAATGTTGCTTCATTCGCAACGAAAGAAATATCGATGTGTTGCAGTCCGTCGACGAGATAACATTCGCACTCTTCAGTTCCCGCCAAAACCAGCCTCCAGAAGCCTCGGAAGGATGGAGCATACCAGAGAGGGGACTGGTATCTGTCTAGTCCTGTTTTATAAGTGGACCCAAAGATTTGCGCGCCACCACCATTAGCGCGAGCATAGACAAAAGGACAGAATGCATTTGAGAAAGCGCCTGGAATATGCAGGACATTTTCCAAGAATAGAGTCCGGGTAGGAGAGTCCAGTGCGCACAGAAAGCTCCACCGTCCCAATCCCAGCGATCTCTAGTACTTCCCCGAACGTGGGATAGGGGAGCTTTTGGCCCACCGGAATGTAGTCTTTGAAGTATAAGCGATCTCGAGCGTGGTGATGGGTGCCTACTACGACCATCCAGTCAAGGCAGCGACGGCCTCCAGGCATATTGATTTGCGTGATGAGTTAGACCAATGGGATTGTGGTATGAGATCCCTTTTCTAGAAACTGCAGCCCCAAACTACACTCGCTTCTTGTCAATAGAGGCAGGTAACCATACAGCGATGGGTTGTGAGAAGCTGAAAGGGACAAGGAGCAAGGAGGAAGTGAAGTTGTGAGCTAGTGAGCGTAGTGAGTTCAATGAGGAAGTGAAACGAAGAAGCAAAAACATTTGTTTCTCGATCAGGCAGGTGTGACTTACAATTCTCTGCCTCAAGCCCGCTCGTCGGGCAAGTCTATACAGCCTTGGATTGTATTCAATGTTTGTTTGCCAAGATTTGTTTCTCTTGGGTCAACGGCCTCCCCGTATGGTTTCCCAGTTTAGCATGTTCTCCGGTTCACATCAAGGAGTCAGGCCACCAAGCATCTCATCAAACTGGCGCGGTGGCACAATTCCATTGACCTGGAGCATGGCACGTGATCAACGGGATACGAGGCCCGAATCCGATGTGGTCATCTTTGACAGAGAAGGAGTCCAGCGTGACAGTTATTCGATCACCCCGGTGGGTGGATCAAGAACGGGTCTCGAGCACTGGTTGAGCATCGCATTTGATGTCCAGACTGTCTAATGATGAATCATTACTATTCTTTGTATACCTCTGGCATCTATTTTTGGTCCATTGGGACGAATAGACTTCATCGTGACGTGACGACCAGCGAAGACAAGAGCAGGCACGAGTGGCGGTGCTCGGGCTGGGGCTGTGGCTTAGACAGAGACCCTGATGAGGTAATCCCAGGGGCGTTGGTTGCCTGAAGTGGCGGCCTGAACCATGTGACGTGACACGTCCGGTGGATGCTGAGTCACTGCGTCGTTTGCGGCCAATCACAGGACAGGCCACATCAAGGATGACATCATCAGTCAATCGCTTTCTCCGTCGCGGGTGGAAAGTCCCAATTCTCCCAATCAGACCCTCTGCGCTATTGTCGTCGCCCGTGGATCGTCATGAGGGTGGTCTGCGATGGTCACCGATGGCCTCCTTGAAGGGCCCGTGAGATTTATTGAATCCCCCCTGGGTTCCACCACTCGCCCAGACATTCAAGGAAAATACCTCCACCGATCTTCACCCTCCCTCAACGCCTGCGGTGCGTCCCCTGGAACCTCCGTCGACAATGCAATTTTGCTGCCTTCAAAGTTCGAACCTTTTTCCCTCCTGAAAACTCTATATCTTTGTGTGTGTCGAGGGTAAAAAGAAAACTTTGAAACTAAGCCTTGCTGCCCACAGTTGGCCAACCTCTTGCTTCCCCCCCCTCCTTTTCAATCAATATATAACCCTTCCGCCATCGGATTTTGCACTCCCGCCCTCGCTAGCCCGCCTCTCATACAACGGACAATTACGTCGGCGAAACACCGACGAAATCACCTCTATCATCCAGCCTCCAGACCAAGAGTCCTCCCGTCAGGATGGGTTTTGGCGGCGTGATTCTTCGCTTCTTTAACCTAGCTATTCGCGTGCTCCAGTTCTTGGACGCCGCCGTCATTCTCGGCATCTTCTCCTACTTCCTCGCCGTCCAGACTCGCCATGACCAGACCATCCCGCAGTGGATGAAAGCGACCGAGGGTCTGTCGGGCGCTGCCACCCTCTATGGTTTACTGGGAATTCTCTTCACCTGCTGTCTGGGAGGAGTCGCCTTCTTTGCCTTTCTGGCCGTCGTGCTCGATGTCTGCTTCGTCGGTGCCATGGTGGCCATCGCCGTGATGACGCGTGACGGCACCCAGAAGTGCTCCGGTAACGTGAAGACCCCTCTCGGATCAGGCGACAGCAACGACGAGTCGGCCTCAAACGTGACCTACGGTTTCATCTGCGAATTGCAAAAGGTTGCATTTGCTGTCTCGATCATTGGAATGTAAGTTCCAAACATCAGTCATGCCGTCCTCCCTGAAACCACAAACAAATCAATTTGTTTTGAAATGGCATTCCCCACTAACATTCCAACCCCTCTTTAGCTTCTTCTTTCTGGTCTCGATTCTCTTCCAGGTGCTGTATGCACGACACCACAAGCGCGAGAAGCGCTTCGGTCCCTCGCCGGCGAACGGATACACCTACGGCACCCAGGGCAAGAGCCTCTTCCGTCGCAACAAGAAGAACAACCCTGAAACCGGCAGCGGCGATGACATTCTCCCGGGCCATCCCACGCCCCACGATGTGGAAATGGGTACCCCTGAAGAAAAGCCAGGTCTTCTGGGCCGGATGTTCTCCCGGAAGAAGACAGCTACTAATACTCCCGCACCGACCACCGGCTATGGCTACGGCAACTCCGCCTACACCGGCAACTACTAGGGTATGTCCATATCGACGGTCGCCCTGCCGTACTGCGCCATGAGAACTAGTAAGCTGGTTTGGACAATTTCTGAAAGACAAGCATTAGGGGCCTCGTAGTCCTGAATATATGTTTTCTGATCTACTTACAAACATCGCTTGGTCGATGTTTACCCGGAGTCCTAGAGACTCCGCTTTCTCTTCTTTTTTTATCTATTTATTTCCTTTCGTTGCGACTTTGGATAAGGTCTACGATTTAATGAACTGGGATACGATACCACTGGGATTGCGTTTGGTTGCTATGTACAATAGCGGATAGGAATAGGCCTTATCCTTTTTTAATATATACATTTTGGATTAACGTATAATGGTTTCATTTGAACTTTTTGGATGTTTACACTGAGAGGACTGTTGACTTGCCTTCTCTAGGTCTTTGCCTACGATGAATTACGTAAGTGGGATTTCAAATCATTGACATTGCAGCATAAGACTATTTCATATGGAAGAACATTTAGATATTACACGTGTGAAACCAAAAAACCTAACCACAAAACGAAAGCTCATCATCACAAACTGAGAACATACAGGGGTGATCAAGAATCAGCGAGTGGACGTGGTCTGTCCCCGCGCCAGGCGGGGATCCCACCGGATAACGCGAACGAGCGATCGGTCACTGTACTTCTTCAGGAGGCAGGCTGCATGGCGCCATGCTGACACTGCGTGCCGGGGGCAACGCTGCCCATGTGGACCACGCGGCCGTTGTCGCACAGGGACCACGAACTTCCATCTGCACCACACACAATAGCACCATTGGCACAAGATTCCTCCTCAATGGTGTCTACCGTCTCGGGTTCTAGCTGGCGAGCGGGCTCAGCAGCAGTGGTTTCAAGGGCCTGGGCCATGGAGGGAGTACCGAAGGTCGAGGCGACTTTGTTGACGGCAGGGCTGGCAACGGCAGAGCTCTGGGCGGCGTGAACGCTGGCAGCCGATGAAGAGGGTGCGGCAATGGCGCTGGAAGAGGGAACCATGGCGCTTGAGACGACCGCGCTGGAGCTTTCCTGGACATCGTTCATGGTTTCGGCGAAGTTGGCAGCATGTGTCATACTCGCGCCGGAGCTCGGGGAGGAACTGGAGCTCGGGCTTGAAGCAGCGTTGGTGCCATGGCCATCGCCAAGGAACGGAGCAGACCCAGAGCATTCGTATCCCTTTCCGGTGAGCGAGCCTTCAACGGACGGTCCGGGCAATGGGAAGTTGACCTCCTCTCCCTCAATGGTCTTGCACTGGGCGGGCCCACCGGTGTTGGCGCGGAACAGTTCAGGTAGGCTGCTGAAAGCATCACGGCGGACGAGACCAGAGGTCATCTCCCGGTTGGAGCCGCCTCCAATAGTCACCTGAGCGCAGTTCATGTACATCTCGCGATTGCCAATCTTGTTGAACCAACTCCACGCCAAAAGCGCCTCGCCAGTCTGGGCATCGCTGGGGATCGTGAACTGGTACGACTTGGTGATAGGGCATCCACCCAACATGGAATGAATGACCTTGAACGATTCACCATTGTCGTAGGACAGGGCGATTTGGCATGATCCTCCACCGTGCGTTGCACTACCCTCCAACTCCAGCGTGTAGGAGCTTCCCGGGCTATAGGTCGCCACAGACACAAACTCATCACTGGTGTACCCCTTACAAGGGTAATCGGAGCCATCTGTGGAGAGAGGGTTTGTGTACGAGTAGTCTTTCTGGCCGCTCGCATCCTTGTTCAACGGGCTGCGGATGGGGTACGGGTTGGACATCTGAATGTGTCCAGAGACAGACGAAGCCAGAAGGCCTCCGACCAATAGCAAGCCCTTCATCATGATTGTGGTTTCTGTTAAAGGAGAGACTGAGATATCGATAGCTGTTCGCGATGTCAGCTTCTAGGGCTCCAAGCAGATTTGCCCAATCACTCGTTATGATGCTCACCTTTTTCGAAACGAAATCAAATTTCCGATACTAAATTTTCAGTGCAATGTATGAAAAGAGCCTCTTGATCTTGGCTTGATTTGGGTTCTGCGCTATAGTCCCGGATAACGAGAGAAGCACGCACAAGCAACCTCGGGCAGTTTAGAAGATGTAAACAGAAAAGAGCCTGTAGGAGGAATTCCCCCTTGACATGGCGCGTCTTATATGTCCACTAACTGAGGCATGTCTGTTTGCCATTTTCATTGTCTAAACCGGTTGTGACAGGAATGGTGAATACCAAACCATGTCATTATTGCAGTCAGGAGCAACGGGTCTTCTTGGGGCGAGGAATGTACCGGCGGGAAGTCTTAACAATATCGCTCTCCGCATGCCCGACTTCTCAGCATTCCACATATCTTGCAGAGCCTAAAATCTGCTCACCACTTGGCTTCGGCCTTTCACGGCGGTCCTCATCGCCCCATGATCGTAGTGGTTCTGTGGTGGACGCGGCTTGCAAGCCTCTTGGCCTCATCGGCGGTGGTTGCTTTAAATAGCACCGAATTCCAGGTCGCGGATGAGATTACCGAAGTTACGAGCCTGTCGCTATGATGCCCTGGAGCTTAAAATGAACGCCAGTGGCAGGGTGGCGTTTGCTTGATATTGAATCTTTGTTATACTGCTCGATTTAGGGCACGCGGATCTTATTCAGCTTGGCCTGAGGCATTCACTTCCGGCAAGCTCGCGCCGGCTCTGACCTCATCTTTTCTCCAACACGCGCCTCGATCCCGATGATGATCTTCCTTTCGGCAGCAGTCTTTCGTTCTTTCTAAATAATTACTCCCAGCCCTCCCTACCGATTATATCCTGTGTTACTGAATGCCTCTGCGTTTTGTTCTCTATCAGAAGTCTGCTGGTCGTGCTCTTCCCTTCCACCATACCGCGCGTAACCATGGCGGCCAGGAATCTGGCTTTCACTTCCGCAGCATTCGCCACACACCGTCGCCCTGCCGGATAATTCGTCCGGTTACCGTGGCGAACCGATCTTCATCTGCTCCGATTCATACCTTTTGTGCCTCCTCAGTCTCTGCTCTCCCTGTCCGTGTTTCCAGTTCTCAAATCACTAGGCTGCATTCCTTCGGAAGGCGATCACTGAAGCTTGCGACGACCCCAATCCCTTCGCCACCCCACTTGAGGCCATTTTCTTCCTGTCAGTTACAGAGTCTCGGCTCTCAGGCCATGCCGCTTGATACGGTTGTCCCCAAGGAGGAGGACACTGCTCCAGTCGGCACCCTCGAAGGAAGTGCCGATCGGGACGCGCGTTCAATTGGCCCGTCACAGGATGTCTCCATAGTCCCAGAGTCGGACGACAACGTACCCGTTGAAGCAGAGGAGCTCCAAGAGGCCTTAACGCGACCTCCACCGGTGAACAGCAGCTACCTGCCTCTCCCTTGGAAAGGCCGATTGGGCTATGTGAGTATTCTCCCGCAATTGCTTGCTCATTCGCAACTGACGGTTTTCAGGCCTGTTTGAATACGTATCTGCGGTATTCAAACCCACCGGTTTTCTGCTCCCGCACTTGTCGCATTGCGTCCATCCTAGAAAACCGGCATCCGCTCACAGACCCCTCCCAGCCTCCTCATCCCACCAAGAATCGCCCGGATCGCACTGAGCCTGCCGATGTTGCGCGCGGTCAGGCTTTCGTTGAGGCCTTGGGACTTGCCAATGCGCGTGATGTCGTCAAGATCCTCCGTTGGAATGACCGCTACGGCATCAAGTTCATGCGGTTGAGCAGCGAGATGTTCCCTTTTGCCAGCCACAAGGAGTATGGGTATAAGCTGGCTCCTTTCGCCGCTGATGCTCTTGGCGATGCGGGCCGCGTTATCGCAGAATTAGGCCATCGCGTGAGTGTGCACCCCGGCCAGTTCACGCAATTGGGCACTCCGAAAGAGGACGTTGTCGAGAGCTCCATCCGAGATTTGGAGTATCACTCGGAGATGTTGCAGCTTCTCCGTTTGCCACCTCAACAGGACCGTGACGCGGTTATGATTCTTCACATGGGTGGCGTTTTTGGCGATAAGGAAGCCACCCTTGAGCGATTTCGACAGAACTACAAGGGTCTGTCACAAGACATCAAGAATAGGCTGGTCCTGGAGAATGACGACGTCAGTTGGTCAGTCCACGACCTGCTTCCTATTTGCGAAGAGCTCAACATCCCTCTTGTCCTGGATTTCCATCACCACAACATCATCTTCGATTCGACTCAGCTTCGGGGTGGCACGTTAGACATTATGCAGCTTTTCGACAGGATCAAGGCCACCTGGACTCGGAAGAACATCACCCAGAAGATGCACTACTCTGAACCGACCCCGTCTGCCATTACAAATCGTGAACGCCGGAAGCATCGTGATCGTGTTACCGCTCTCCCGCCCTGCGATCCTACTATGGATCTGATGATCGAGGCCAAAGACAAAGAGCAGGCCGTCTTGGAGCTGATGCGGATATATAAGCTGCCCGGCCACGGGCTTTCTAATGATTTGATACCTCATGTTAGGACCGATGAGAACAAGCCTTATAAGCCCCCGCGTCAGTCCAAGAAGGACGGTGCGTTCGTTGACCTGGATGGCCTCGTCCCACCCCCGAAGACCATATCCGACGAAGAGATCGGCATGGGAGGTCCTGACGGCAGAGTTTATTGGCCGCCCGGTATGGAGGAATGGCTCCGACCAAAGAAGGTGACCCGGACCAAGGCGGCTCAGAGTCCGGTCAAACCGCGCGCATCAAAGAAAACCAATGGGAATGCTGAGCCTGCCCAACAGAATGGAGAGGCTGATAACGGTAGCACTGCGGCAACGCCCAATTCCAAAAAGCCCGCACGGTCCCCGCGTACTTCCACTCCAAAGAAGTCGACAAGCAGAAAGCGGAAAGCTTCTTCTGAGCCAACTCCTTCTCCAGATGAAGAAGAGGAGACCGCCCCTGAGACGCCCAAGCCTTCTCGGTCGCGGAGTACTGGCACTCGAAAGAGTACTCGTGTGAAGCAGGTTAACTATGCTGAGGATAGTGGGTCGGCATAGGTTTCTTCTGCATGCCGCCTTCTAATGACCTTTCACTTTCCTGTTCATGAGTAAATTAATTATGGGCTTGGATAGCTGCTAGACTTGGGCTCTGGAGATCGTCGCCGCCTGCCTGTCTATTGAATAGCTGCAACCGCGCGGTTTCATGCATGTGTAACATCATGCAGTTATTCTGGCCCTCGGAAGCTTTGATGAGTCTATATGTAATTCTAATCGCAACATATATAAATAAATAAACAATAATGGAGCCAACGTGGACCAAATCCTGTTCCTGTAACTTTATCATCAGATTAGTGCTGCCTCAGGCGCCCCCACTTAGCAGCGACCGCTGAATCCCGTGTCCTCAGGATAACGTCACTCTGGCAAACATTCGGTGCTGGCATGGAACAGCCTGATACTTTCTATCTTGCACTAATTGCAATCCTGCTTACTGACCACCACTAAACTGTCATTCTGGCCTTTTAACCCCTTGATGGCAGCCACTCTCGTTCAACAATCCCCCAAGACCCAGAGTACACGGTGAACAACTCAAACCCACGGCATCCACAATCTTAAAGCCAGGGCTATTTTAGACTCCCTGCCGAATCAACACTAACTTAAATCGAACCTGCATCCCATCGCCTATAAGGCTGAAACCACCGATCCTGGCTCCCAAACCGCCCTCCCGCAATCGTTGGCGCCTGCCTCCGCCGACTCCCTCCTCCATCAGACGCTCCCTCCCCGGTCGACCTTTCCCTCTCCCCTCCAATTCTCTCGATCAGCCTCGCCGCAATCGCCAGGGGAAACTCGCCCTGTTCCTCCGTGTGTTTTTCGGCCCCCACGCCAGCCGCCGCGCCCAGTCGCGCCTCTGGGGGTTTCGCTACGAGACCATCCCCGCCCTCCGCCACCGCGCCCAGGCACGAGTCTACCGAGCGATCGTCAACCGACAGGCCAAACTCGCCCAGAGACGTGCATCCGGCCGACGGGGAATCGTCGGGTTCTTGACGGCAACACGGAGACGACTCCGAGGGACGGAATCGCCATCACAATCGCGGTCGGGCCGGGTCAATAATAGCAGTAGGAGTCGTGGCGGGGTGGTGCCGTCGGTCGATCGACGCAGGAATAATTCACCACTGGAGAGAGGCTGCACGACGGCCCCTATGTCGCAGTACTTGCCGTCGTCGTCCTCCGCGCCCGGTGGCCGCCGCAAGAAGGTCTTCGAGTATCTGAAAGCGGCGAATGAGTTGCGCCAGTCGTACGCGGCGCAATGGACGCAGCAGCGGAACGGCCTGCGCGATTACGATGAGGATTACTTCAATACGCCCGGGGCGTTTCCTGACGTCGAAATTGCGCGGTCTGGCGATGAGGAGATGGTGATTTTTCCGAGTTATGCGCGTCGCCTGGTTAAGGGGGTGCATCATTCAAGGGACCACTCGAGGCGACGTCGGGATTCGACGTCGACGATTGATGAATACCGCGGGGGCTCGGAGGAAGCAGAGCGTGGCTTGGCGGACTGGGAGGTGATCGAGGATGAGAATGCAATTGTTGCTGTTGATGTGCGCGGCTGGGTGTATGCGCCTCATCGCGGGCCGATGACTAGGAAGCATCGTTTGATGATTGCGCTCGCGAGGAAATTGAGTGGTGTTCCGGCGCCGAATAATCCTTCGAATGAGGCTGAAGAACCGAATGCTGCTGCGGCTGTGGGGACGACTCATGGGGGTAGGGAGGATGAGATTGTCGACACGGAAGCTCAATCGATCATCAGGAAGGCTGAAGGGAGGACGGATACGGGCTTGGATGATAGCGCACTGCCGGGGCGACCGCTGCAGAAGACGTCGACGTCGACATCGCTGGAATCGATACCTATGAGCAAGGATGAACTTTCGGTTGCGAACGCTCATCTCATGGAGAGACTGCGTCCGTTTCTGACGAATCCTGTGACGCAGATGCCTGTCACCGTCTTCTTTTTCAACGATGGGAAGAGTCAGTCCAGGAGCATCATGACTGACGAGTCTGGGCATTTCATGCTTCGTGCGGCGCTGCCTTTTGTGCCGACCCATGTTCGTGTGCTGGCTTCGGAGGAGCTGTCTGCCGTGAAGGAGGTCCAGATAATCGAACCGACAGGGGTCAGCTTGATCAGCGATGTCGATGACACGATTAAGCATTCGGCCATTGCGAGCGGAGCCAAAGAGATCTTTCGCAACACCTTTGTCCGCGAACTTGCCGAATTGACCATCCACGGAGTTGCTGAGTGGTACAACAAGCTGGCTAAAATGGGCGTGGAAGTTCATTACGTGTCCAACGCACCGTGGCAGCTGTATCCGTTGCTTGACCGGTATTTCAAATTGGTTGGACTTCCCCCTGGCTCTGTCCACCTAAAACAGTACAGTGGTATGTTGCAGGGGATCTTCGAGCCCACTGCCGAACGGAAAAGAGGGCCCCTGGAGCAAATTCTACGAGATTTCCCTGAGCGCAAATTCATCTTGGTTGGCGATAGTGGCGAGGCCGATCTTGAAGTTTATACCGACATTGCCCTGGCCAACCCGGGACGGATCCTTGGTGTCTTCATTCGCGATATCACGACATCAGATCGTAAACGGTTTTTTGATAAATCGGTCGAGCACTTGGACAATGCTGCGTCGCGAAGCCGCAGCACTCCTCACCTCCACGATGACTCAGATACTATTGCAAGACGACCTACACTACCACCCCGTCGAGCACAAGGATCCCCTGATTCCGCGGAGGCCAAACAGCTAGACAATGCGGACTTGATTGACCTCCGAGATGAAGAGGAGCTAAGGAATCCGCCAGAGGAGGCGCTGAAGCCCCCAACTACGCGAACACCGCCCGCAAAGCCATCCAAGCCATCTTCTCTGCGCACTGTCTCGACCAACTCCGAACTGGAGAATGGCAGCTCGACATCCTTGTCGCAGGACGGGATCAAACGAAAACCGGTGCCACCTTTGCCAGCGCGGCGTAACCCTCAAGCAGGGCAGGCACTATCAGAGACAGGTTCCACTATTTCCTTACCCACACGTCCCAAGCCAAGCAGCGACAACAGTTCAATCGTATCCCAAGACACGAACGATCAAAGGCCCCCGCGTACGAAGCAAGCACCACCTCCACCCCCGCCTCGTCGAAGCAACACCGCTGCCACTACGTCAGGCGCAAGCATTGGCTCTACACAAACTAGCTCTCCCCGACCTCCGCCTCCGCCCCAGAAACCACCGCAATCATATCCAGCAGCTGCCGCGACAGCCGCTTCGGCAGCATTGCAGTATGCGTCTGACCGTCTCCCCTGGGCCCCTTCACCATCCAACCTCCTCCGAACCACCACTTCCAACTCAAACCTCCGCAACAGCAGTGACAGCCAAGATTCTGACTCGCAGTCTGGTCTCGCCTACCCTAGTTCCGCCGTCGGGCCGCTGCCCAACCGCCGCGAGGAAACGTGGCGTCGACGCTGGGAACGCGCCCATGACCTTCTCGCCGACCACGGCGTAGTCCTGGGGAGTTGGCGTGAGGGCAAAGATGTGCAAGATGTTAGTATCTGGTTGGTGGAGGAGGCCTTGAAAGAAGCGAAGAGAAATGTAGGTGGTGGAGGGCGTAGGGAGTAAGGCAGTACCTAGTAGGTCGGTTGTCATCAGGCAGTCGGCTGGTATGTACATAGGCAGACAGCGACTTTTTCTCTCCTCATTTTCTTATTTATACATATTCAATACTTGATGGACTCTAAAGTCAGTTCTTGAAGATATTGTTTTGTCCTTATAGGATGGAGTAGTAATGGGTGGGTGAATCCACATGGAAACGATTGTATATTTGTCACAGAACGCCCCGCGTTTTTGGATCCCAACTTAACGAGCGGAAGATTTATGGCAAAGACCGGCAACAATTTGAATGTTTATGAGCTAGGATACAATCTAGACTTATTGAATACAACCGGTAAAATATCAATATCCTCATAGTTAGGTAAACTGTGCATAAACCTTGGTAGTAGCAGTGTATATCACGCTATCACTCGTTTATTTAGAAACACTAAAGAATTACTTCACACCTTATCTACCCCGCTTAACCAGTACTATAAATGTAACTATTAGACTATGTGTATCCAAGTCTAGGCTTTCGGAATCGGATCCTTTCTTCCTAAGTGCAGCCAACACTTAGCATCTATAGTTATACACTAAGAAAAGAAACCAACCGAAACGAGGCCCTCTCATTGGCTGCGTCGGACTATGACGTCAGATAGTGTGGTAGGTAAACACCAATATTGACTGTCTCATTAGAAGTAGTACCTAGTATTCAGTAACTTTGACCATAGAAGAGAGAGCGAGAGAAAGAGAGAAAAAGGGGTAAGAGACGGGACATTTGAGTTGAGAAAGAAATGTATAAACGTCGAACTGGTAATTCTCAATTCTGGATAACTAGATTTCTTTGGTCTATCCTTAACAGTTCTTATATTCATATTGTCTTTATTTTATCTTTCGCATAATTTCTATACTGCTATATAACTTATATTCTTCCCTCCTGGCGGAATCCTTGAAGAGATTATAGGTAGACATACCGATCTCGATACGCTACCCATTTGTCGTCGTACCCTATCCATCAAGTACGTATCTACCATGATATCTAACACCCAAACCCCAAGAAAACACCATCTAATTGCTCAGTTACTGACAAACACTGCCATCAGTCTGTCTTGTGCATCACCAATCCTTACGCCCTCGAAACTAAACACCGAAACCCCACGGGCGACGAAAAGCCCAAAGAACAAGAACCATGCCCACGGTAAACGGCAGCCTCCTTATAGGCCTCATCATTCTCGGCAGCGCCATCTCTTTCCTGATCTATGGCGGTATTCGTCAAGCGCAAGAAAGCCATGGTCGTGACGGGAGGCGTGGGATGTCGACAGAGCAAATTAAGTATATGTGGATTGTGAGACAGCGGAGTATAAGGATGATTAGGGATGGATTGAGACTGGGACTGGATAGGAGGGGAGAGTGGGAGGTGGATGTGGAGGGTGAGGTATAGGACTCTACAGTAGGGTTTGAAATGAGGATTTGTCTTAGGGTTCTTTTTTTCCTTTTCTTCTCATTAGCAGAATCTATGCATTAAGACGAATGCTATTATAGTTAAATCTAGTCCTGTCAGTCCATGGCTAGGAAGAATCTATCTTGTTTCCACCTCCCACTTAGAGCATCCAACCTGTTCCGCGCAAACTGAACGAAAACCTCTTCTCGTTTCATCTGCCGGAGCAGCATTGCTTTATTCCGATCATCTTCACCAAAGATATTCCTGTCCAGCGCTGTACCATCACATCGATATGCTATCACAACGCCGATGCCAGAGAGGCGTTGCTCTTCTGGGATCAATGTCGACTCTGACTCCTTTATTTGTGGAGTGAGAAAACACGCTTCATCAATATCTGTTAGACCCACTACTTCGTGGATAATAGGCGGGTCATGAGACAAGTCACCAATTGCTAAGTATTCCTGGGGTTCAAGGCTGTCATGGGTCGTTGCAGAATCGCTAGGAGATGGTTTGGTATATGCGCTATAAGAATGAATTTGCATCTTCAAATGCAACCCTCTCACCCCTCCCTCTTCGAGCCGGATAGCCATATTAGCGAGCCGAACCCAAGATGGACATTTGAAGAAAGCCTGGACCTGTGGTGTCTGCTTGAGCAAGGCAAGTGCCTCTCGCCGAAGGGTCGGATCTCGGCATTTGATCACGACGTAGTATAACGGTAGACCGGGGCCTGTTTCGAATGTAAATGGGGTGTGGCGGTGCGAGTGGCATTCAGTTGCAGGCGTTAAGGCTATCCGGGCATGGTGTACCAGATGGCGGAACTCGGCCATGTAGTCGTCGAAGGGAAGTTGGCGTTCAGAAAGACAGGTCGAGACCATGATGGTTGAGGCGATGTGGAAGGTTAAGAGGACAGATGCTGCAGGGTTAGGTTGGAGAGGGTTTCCGTCTTGAGAAGTGGTGAAGACAAGCTTCCATCGCTGTAGTTTCAGGCGTAAAGTCTCTTGTTGCGTGATGAGGGCCTGGAGCCAATTGGGCTGATCCGTGGCGGGGTGGACATATTCAGAAGCAGATTTCACGAGCATCGTCGCCTCCATGTTCAATGCTACCATCGCGGCTCGTAGACTGTCCATCGTCGGAACACATGTCGCGTCATTCGCGGTCTGCATGAACGGGTCCTCCTGGACAGGATATCCCGCTGATATCATCGCACTGGCCCCAAGACGAAAGAACATCGGAATAATAACCTCCTTCACGACCGTGTCCTCGTAAGAACCCGTACGTAACACTGGTCTCTGTTGCGTGGCCCGTATCAATCGCATCCCCTGCTCATACAGTCTCAACGCTTCCACACTATGTCCCTGCATATTCTCCAAACAAAGATACAGTAGGCAAGTCACAAGGCATAGAAAAGACCCGGCCCTGTTCTGCCCAATCCGTTCCCTCATTGACGCCATCGAGCGGAAGTACCAACCCAACGGCTCGTGGTGCTTAGCCACGCTGTTCATAGAAGTCGCCGGCATAACCATAGGCGGACCCAGAAACGGATCCAAATCTTCGTACAACGCACTGATGGCGATAACCGCGTCCCATACGGCAGGCTCCGACCGGGACAGTTGGAGAATGATGCCCTGCCAGAACCGGGTGTCAAGGGGGCCAGCAATAGCTCGACCAGAGTGGTTGAAGTAGTACTCGAAAGAGCGACGCTCGCGCCACGTGCGGCCACTCAAATCAGATAGTCGGGCTGGCATTGTTAGGGCGCTGCGGCTGCGATCTAGAAGTTCAGGAGGAGATCGTCCGTAGCCTGGACACTTCCAGCCGGCTTTTTGACAGCGCTGGCATTGAGGTTGGGTCTCGTCGCATTTGATCTTGCGGGCTCTGATGGTGATGGAGGATTTGGATGTAAGTGCCTAGGCTTACTGAAGGAAATGATCGATATTACCTACTTGCATGTTGTACATCCTGTTCTAGTTTTGAGGAGCCTAGGAGGCGAGTACGAGGAGGTCGATAGGTGGGATATGTTCGTAGCCATGCAAGCTTTTGACGACGTATGCTTCAGAAGAGCGAAATCTATTGTGAATGTTGTACAGGTAGTGAATTAAGGCCATGCAGGACGGAAGACCACTAGACAGAGATATGAAGTGAGGAATAATCCAAATGTGGCAGCGAGGCGACGGAAAGTGTTGGGTTAGTGCCTTGGCAACCCGGCCTTTCATGACTTATTGCTAGTGCACCTTAGAGTGCATGGATCTACCTGATTGATGAATGAATAACGTTCTAGAAGTTATAGAGATTGATATTATGGGTATGGAACTGAGTTATGTGATCCAGCATCCTCAGTCCCTGACAGTATGTATGTATAAACCAACAGGAGAAAAGAAATCAACACAGGTCTTGAACTCCTCCATATCCATATCCTTTACCATATCTTTACCCATGTCCATGTTCATGTTAATTTCAGGTCAATGTAAATGTAGACATCATGCCGGGGGTCCGTTGGAAGGCTATAATGTAGTCGTTTGCGAGGAAGATAGAGGGAGAGGTGAGAGCGAAAGGAAGGTAGAATGAGAGGAGGCGAATCGAACATGAGAAGAAGGAGACATTTGTAACGAAGGATTGAGAGAGGGGTAAGAGATGAAAGGGAAAAGAAGGACAAGTATGTAGATACAGATGGCAGTTCCAGGCATCAGGTCACTGACCCGGGGATGCAGGATTACTGGTTGGTCCTGAAAGATATTCATGCGGTACTTTGGGCACGCGTGGGGAGCTTGCCGTCTGGGCAATTGCCCGCTGTTGAGACCGAACCAGATCACGCTGTCGCTCCTTGTCTCGGGTCGTGCTTGAGCCACCAGTGAGTCGTCTCATGCCGCTGCGTAGCATGGATTCAATAGAAGAAGATCCGTCAGTTGCACTGCGTGCTTGGGCCATCGGGTGAGTCACCGATGATTTATGATTTAACAAGCGTTCATCGATATCATAGACTCCATCGTCCACTTCGTCGTCAGATAGGAAAGCCGATTCACTGAATCCAATTGGCGGGGTAGAGAACTGCACATTGGAAGAGGTGGGAGAGAACAGATGGTTGACAGGAGAGGTAACGGAGCGTGTGTGAGATACTGGCCGAGGAATCTGGTTGTGGGACTGGGGTGTTGAGCTGGCCGACTGGGCAGCAGGTGCACTATCGAACCGCGGGTTTGGAGGTCGGGACTCGGCGAGACCGTTATGGAATGACGAAGTGGACGCGGTACGCGCAAGAGATTTCCGCAGGATAGGAGCGGTTTGTTGATCGTAGAGGTTGGCCGTAGTGTCAGCGTAGGTGCCCGTGAAGCCTCGCAAGGTTGAATCGGGTAAGTTGTCCAATGGTGGCATGATTGTCTCAGTCTCGTCGAAGAAATCGTCCAAGCTGTCTAGTTTCTGGACAATGTCTCCCATGTTGCCATCCGTCTGCGTGTCGATTGACTTCATGGTGTCGGCTCGCAAAGGGAAAAACGAGTCATTGTATTCGTCTGCGTGGAACTCCACTTCAGTATTGACCGTCTCCTGTGCTTCCATGCGGTCGACCTCAGCACAGGTGTAAAATACGGCATGTACATTGTGTCTTGTTGTAGTCGATTGAGTAGCCGGCATCGGAATGGACCAACCAGTCGGCTCTGGTATCCCGTAGAGACTTTGTATCCGCTCATACTCCTTACGAATGGCCCGCGACGACGATGATGAGGCCATGCTCATTCGAATATGATGCCGTTCCATCGGGTTACCCGAAACCGTCATGATATGATCCATAACTTGCAACGCCTGGGGACAGAGTTCAGTTTGCAGTAGTCGCAGAAGAGGAGATATCAAATCGGGCCCGTGGCAGGTCACTTCGCTGCGTCGCATGTCAATCTCGGGAATGAGCATACACAGTATCTTCATGACCTTAGTCCTGAACCAGTCGGTTGTGTTCGTGAGCAAGCCCATCAAGAAGATAAGGCTTTGGACGTCTTGGTCAGGGAAATAATAAGAGCGAATTTCGGTCACAATATGGCTCAAAAAATCATTTTCTGCCTTGTACTGTCCATTGGCAAATCCAAGCAGCGAAGCTGCAAGCCGGGGGCACCCCTCGCCTTCGGCGATACGGGCCAGCAAGGTCGCCCGCGCGAGGGTCTTTGGATCATCGACAGGCCCGTCAGCGGTGACAGGGTCAAATTGATGGAGGAAATGGGACAGGTTTGCCAGCACTGTAAACAGCAGCCGATTGCCGTCACCGATGAGTTCGTTGTTTGGCAGACCACTCAAACGATGCAAGACATCGAGTGTTTTGTTGAGCGATTCCGACGATTTTAATCCTTTGTAGACCAGGTTTTGAAGGCCATCAAATCCTCCCTCCCATTTCGGGGGCTGGCCTTTGATGAGCTCAGACACCACTAGAGGATCACTCATATCGACACGGTCCATGAACTTTTCCAGCATACCAATGCTTTCAATGAACTCGGTTTCGTGGATTGTGTTAAGACAGGCACACGTGGTCCAGAATAGCTGAGGGTATCGCAGCAGATCCGGAGGAGCCAGAGAGCTAATGATGATCTTGAGCGTCGTAAGGATTTCCATGGAGAAGGTACGGTAATCGGCCTCTTCGTCGGCAATGGTGTTGGACAGTCTTGCCAGCATGTCCGCAAGCATCCTAGAATCAAGAGACAAGGATATGCAGCGGAACACTTGGAACGAACGGCAGGCCAGGTGTCGCACAGGACATGAGGTGGCCCAGTTTAGAGCCTCCTTTGCCCAAAGGTCGTTGATGCCCTCGTATGATAGACTGAAGAACTTGACAACGGTGCGAGTAACGCTGAACATTGAAGAAGGCACGCGGCTCCCGTCGTCCCCTTCACTGTCACTGTTGTCTTCGTATTCCCAAACCACTTTCGGATCACTTTTTCGGATTGACTCGACAAAGTCTTCAAGTGACTGTCTGGTGTCGGTAGGGGCATCGTCTTCAATCTTGGCAGCAATTAGCTCATGGATGAGATGCACTAACATTTCTCGCGCCTGCTCCTGAACAGTAAGCGTATAATGATCCCAGAGAATGAGAACAACGTGTAGCAGTTTGACAACGTCATCCAAAGGAAGAGTGACGGGAGCAACCATCAGATCTACTAGAAAGATCAGTGCAACTTGGCCGAGAGAAAGTCCTGCCTGCTTGTTGCCCACCGGGAGCACGGTCGCTAGGTCTGCGACGTAAGGAAGACTCTTGATGTCTGGGGGCGCTGGCGTAATATCCTTTCTTTCTTGCACCATGTTCTTAGGGACGACCTGCATCAAAAAGAACTCGATGACCTTGGACCCGGCAGGGGTTCCCGAGAGGAAAACCACCACTTGCTTTGCGTATTCCACAAAGTTCTGTTCCTTGCGTTCCAGGCAGAGGCTTATAATGAAATCAAGCACCAGTTGGACATTCCCACCGTGAGGACCCGTTGCTAACGCCTGCCAGAGGGCCTGGACTTCGTTGGGAAGAATAGTGCTGCATCTGATGGTGATCTCGAAAAGGTTGGCCAGAAGCATGTAAGATCTGACTGTTGGACCGCCGTTAGGGTCCACCTGTAGTTCCATGGTTTGAACCCAAGGAAGAATGGCAGCTACCATGTTTCGCTGACTGTCAGGGCGTAGGTTTTTGAAGTGCAAGGAAAACTCGGAAAAGAGTGTGAAAGCGAGGTCGGAATGCTGTTTTGCCAGGCGCTTGGACGTCTCGAACTGAGCCAGCTTGTAAACAGCCGTGGTTTTGTCGGAGATACTGATATCGAAATCCTGGAGCCTGGAGTTCTTTTGCTGCCGCTCTTCTAAAATGCGCAGAAGTTTGGCGGACTTCATTCTGATCTCCCGTTTCGGACTGCCAAGCGTGACAAGAACTGCCCCTAAGATTCGCCAAAATCCAAGTGGGTAGTCAGTGTGCTCAATAAGCACCTGAGTTACTACCTCGAAGTAGCTCTCCAAAGCCTTGGGTCGCTCGGTGATGTAGCACATCTCGATGGATCGCTCCAACAGATACGAGTGTTCCTTGTTGTGGATAATCAAGTTTCTGAGCGCTCGCCTTCCAATCGAATGCCACTTGTCACTGATAGTGTTGAAGATAATGTCTACCCATGAAAGCATACGTCCCACGTCGAATTGAAGAACTGCGCCACTTTCAGTAGTGATACTGATAGGACCAGCCTGTTGCAATATTAGCCAGGTAAAAAGGGCGGGGTTGCAGAAAAAAGAACAAGACGCGTGCGCTACTTACGCATAAAGATGCCATGGCACTAAGAGCTGCCGCACGAAGATTCTTCTTTTCAATCTCCATGGCAGCAGCGGTATTCCGCAATTCACCAGTCTCATGTTGATGTGAGATAGCAAATTTACGCATATTCTCTTCTCTTTGGGAGATTTGAGATTGATTCGGGGAATAGCCGCACCAATCCTCCATCAAGGAAAAAGCGGATTTCCTGGACTCAAATGGTATCCAACGCGAGGGGTCCTTCGTACGGTTGACGCCCTCGAACAGTTCTTCCATCAGTCCACAGTAGTGAAATCGCAGACGTTGAAATTCCCAATCGTTCTGAACTTCGGCATCGCTCAAAAAGATCCGCAGGTCCTTTGCATACGTAACAAGGTTGTTGACGATCCAGTCGTCGTTGAACACCTCTGGTTCCTGCAGGAAATGAGACGTGAGTTTGTACACATGCGTCACCTCCGTTCGCAACCTGTCCGTCTTTCGGTTGCGTCTCGGGCTGCTTGGGGACCTGTAGTGAGTGCTCATTCGCAACTTGGCCTCCTCGTTACAGGTTGTCACGGCGTATTGGAGCGACTCAAGCAGCGTGCGGTAAAGGTTTTTGTTGATAGATCCCAAAGCCACCACAATGGCATTCCGAATCGAAGCCCGTTCTGCCGATAATAACGGTATCACGAAGGCGAATAGGCTTCTCGCGGAGCTGATCTTATCATGGGACTGTTGGGAGGCGCCCTTAGATGATTTTCGCGTATGCTGAGCATTTGCTAGCTGACTCTGGGATTGAGCACCGACACTGTTGAGTGTCGTGCACGCCATAACCAGATATAGTTTCCACTGTTCGATAAGAATCTCCGCCGTCATGTTGTTTCTGCCGAGGGGACGGGATTGCGCGGCATCCATCGGAGCGTAGTAGGGAGGGTGTGAGCTCTCCGCAAGGGACGTTATCGTCTTATGCATTTGAACAAGTCTCGCGCAGACAATCTCCCTGCCTAGCGTGACAGCAAAGGGACAAGTCTCGAAGCTGATTCGAATGATGTTTGGGAACACTTTTGACCACAGAGTTGAATCATAAGAAACTTCACTGCTACACAACTCGATGAGAGTATTGTGCGATGCGCTCCTGCGTTTTCCCTTTTGAATGCGACTCCTCTCAGCTACCGTGAGCTGTTCATCGTTCACATCTAGAATTTGCTGAGAGTCGGCCTCAAGAATTCGAATCATTCTTGTATTCTCTTTGCCGAGCGCACTGTCGAATTCCGTAATCAGGCGAAGCACAGTAATAGCGAAAGCTCGAACTCGTCTTGATTGGGAGCACAAGAAGAAAAGACCATGAGACTCAATCTCCTCAACATGCGCAAGGACCGTGGAAAGGTCCAGCTGGAGAGCACGAGTTCCGGAGGCGGTCTTGTCTCCTGAATCCGAGGCAGCACACCTAGTCTTTTGCTTGATTTCTTCGATCCAGATCCTCAGAAGTTCAACGTAAAGCCTCAATGTCGACTCGATATGACCCGGCCCAAGCATCCCCTCATCCGACATAGTGGAATACCTAGCATCAAAATTAAAAATGAACCTAGCAAAACCAATAGTCACCTGCTGGGCATGAGATTGCCGCGCAATGACCTTCAATGATTCCGCGGATGAGGAAGCAATATTGGACTGAATGTGTGCTGTTCCCGTGCACAGGAGATTGATTAGGGAGTTGAACGGAATATGATCGGACAAGCACCGCGGAAGCGCCTGAACGGCAACATGGAGCAGGTCGTAGAATCCCTGCTTTTGGTCAAGGGTGTTAAGATGGTCATCACGTCTTCCAAAGCTGAAAGCCTCTGAAATCGGGGTTTTGGGAGTAGTGCCGCCGAACTTCTCATCCAAAGCCGCCTGTCCTCCAAAAGTATTGTCACACAGAAGAGTGATTTTCCCCAAAGTTTCACAAAAGCGAATGTAGTATGCCTTTACGTTGTCGCTCAGCCTTGAAGTATTTACAGGGCGGGAGGAGTCATCCTTGCTTTCTGATGAGTTTGGCAGGCGGGGATCCGTGAGAAACTGGGGCCATTGCGTATGCGTCGACGCAGATATGTCTGTAAAAGGGTTGGGGATTGACCCAGTTGGGAAAGGTGGACACAGCTGGTCACAAGTCTCCAAATCGGTCACTATCGCGAGGAATGCCCTAATCCCAATTACCATCTTTTCGGGTTCCATCTGCTCAATTTTCAGTTCCTTTCCGGAGAGGAACAGATCCGAGTTGATCATTGGGAAGATAATACTGCGGAAGCACACGTCTGGATGCTTGAATCCGATCATCCGCACCAACTGTATTAAAGGATCTGCAACTGCTGTCTCCGTGCTCAAGTACGTCCTTTTCCCTGGGGGCAATGCTATTCTGGCGACCTCGTGGATATTTCGTAGCGTTACATTCGGCGAATCTGAATAGCGGAAAAAGTAGGTCCATAATAAGCGACACATCGCCTGGAGCGCAGGGCCTCTAGTTGGACGATCTTTCAATCGCGGCGGTAGGCTCATGATGACCGATAGCCATTGTGACGAAAAAGTTTCCTTCGATGAGACACAGAGAAGTAGAACGTGCAGAGGGAACGCCGCTGCCCAGTGTCGAGGCTTAGTGAGCATTTGAGTCAATCGGGACTGGACCAATTCCAGGAATTCCTTCCATCTTGGCAAAGATAGATCGCAGCTTGGGTTTGCGGCTACAGTAAGGAGAAGCTTCTCGAAGATGTAACAATATGCCTGTTTTAATCGCTGTCCATGGGCGTTGACAAATAAGCGCGCTAACGATCGCATGAAATCGCACGACTTTGGCCAGGAATCCGGCTGCGTTCTGATGCGGAGGTGCCTCATGCCCGAGACCAAAAGCTCAGCTTTCGCGTCGCCCTCCTTGGACGGGCCTCGGAGTGTTTCGTCCTTTTGGTATTTGTCAAGCTCAGCAATAAAACGAGCCGTAACACTCGTGAAGTTCGTCTCACTCATGATACCAAGTAACTGGGAGTAGATTCTCCAATTGGCCATGCGAAGCGGAGACGCTGTAATCTGGTCGCGGTCAACGGTCTTAAGTTGGCTAAACACAATGTCCTCTAGGCGGTCGGCCATCTCAAGTGTGATAAGCGCAAGGCTGCTCTGGTTGAAAATCTCAATCAACACTCTGCAAACAAGGTAGACCGATACGGTTGCGCGTCGTTCCGCCAAAACGACATCGTCGGGTCGCGAGAGGAGGCTGTTATTGGAATCTGCGGGATCGGTCTGAGATTCCACTATTACATGCGGTGGTTCAGTGTTGCGGCGAATCAGTAATCCATTCTCCGAAGGATTATTCTTTGACTGACGGGAGTGGATGCCGTTAGTGTCATGAGGGTCTGGCAGACAAGAGACACAGAACTTACTTGATTCGCCACCTGTTTGGCCAAGATCGCAGTATCTCCTTTGGCCTTTCGCCAGAACATGATGGTATCAATCAGTGGCTTGGGCTTCTGGCGCGCGATATGTCCCAGGGCAGAAATCAGTTGATCAAAGTTTGTATCGGCCCCCGGCCCACAGACTTGCTCAACCGGTGCGTCCGACTCTCCCAGTTTCATGATAGCCTGATTTATCTTATTGTCCGCTTGTCCGACAAACTGATTTCGTAATTAGCCGACATATCGAGGATTTCGGTCCGGTGATCCGCTTACAGAATTGAACAAATGATGCAAGGCATATTCCCCCACGGTTTTTGACTCGAAGTGGTGTTTCGAATGCGATCGACTATGAGAGCGTTCCCTCCATGGCTTGCCGTTCGAGTTCATTCTTCGGTGTACTGTATTCGCAGGGCTCTGGCTGCCGACCTCATCCGTGTCCCGGTCCTCGATGGTGCTCAGCGTGCCCGTCAAGGAATGGCTCGAGGCATTGCCACCGGGACTCGAATAACTCGGATGCATATCTGTCTGATCGTGCCGCGCAGCTGCGGCGCTATCCGGCTCTATACCACCGCCACGGCCGAGGGACGCAATTATTTCGGGACTGAGAGGACTTGTGGAGGTCGAGGAAGCGGCGAAACTGGGATTGCGGGAGTGTTGAATTCCATGAACTATCGAGGTCTGGCGGTGATGACCGTACGAATTGGAGGGTCGCCGTTCCAAGGGGACATCGTATGCGGCAGCACCGGGACGGCCGCTCGACGTTTCGGGGCTTTTTGAATGCGAATGACCGCGGCGTTTATTCTGAGGCTGTAGGGACGAGGGGGCTAGCGCGGAGGGATCGGCTGGTCTTCCTCTGACGGCGGAGGTTTCCCGACTATGGACGGTGGACGAAGGCGTGCTCCTCGTCACCAAACGCTCTGGTGGGGATGCGAAGACATGGTGCGACACAGGACCGGACTCGTCAGGGATGAGGGGCATTGTCGTTGGCTGGACGGGGCCAGCTTTGATCGATGGATGTGAAGCCACTAAAGGTGCATCATATTAGGGTTGGGTTATCCTTGCTTAAGGTTCAGGAGTCATCGTAGGATTTAAAATGGTGATGCACGCCATGAGAAGTGGTGGGAAAAGATCGGGCCGTCAGAACAAACGACCTTTTGAGCGACTTACTATTGTACCGGCGTATTTCTCTTCCTCTTTTTTTATTCTAACTTTTCAACCAGAGCTCATTGCTTGCTGGGAATTGCAACAAATGAAGTGCAAAAGACTTTTGAGCAGCACATTGTTGCCCGACAGCCTCAAAAGCTGGAGTAGAAAAAGGGTGTCGTGAAAGGGTTGTTTGTATCAGAGTGAGCTTTGTTAGGAGTTGTTTCATTCGCGACCGGCGAGCACGGGGCATCTTCTCTTACGGCAGAAAGTCGATGGTTGGGCCCGGTTTACTCATCTTATTCAGCTCGCATTTTCTTTTTTTTTTTTTTTTTTGCTCTTTTTCTTTTTCTGCTTCTGTTTGATTTATATAAACTGGAGATTCGTATATTCTCATCGTCTACATTATATTCTAATATATTCCAATTCTACAACGGATTGACTTCGGTTCCCGCATGCTTCTGGAAGAACCACGTCTCGAGTCCCCGTGGCATTGGATAACATCATAGTCGAACACCAAGTGGGTTCACGGTTCATACCATTTTGGGCATCTTCTCCAGAACGCCAACGAAGTTAGCCGGAAGACCTACCCACGGTCGCGCAAATCTTCAACGGGAAACAGAAACCCAAGCCAAGTCGCGTGTGTCGGTGAAAATCGACGAGATGCAAGGCTCCTTCTCAAACATTCCCATCGTCATACCATGCAAGGGTCCTTTCATTGTTGAGAAAATGCCAAGCCGCGATTGTGGCCTCGAGAGTGCTTAAACCGATGCCTCATGCCAATGATGGTTAGGATGTTGCCAGTCTCGTCGGGGATAGACTTTGAGGTCACTCCAGGAAGGATGGCATACGGTGTACGCACTACCCAACCACGGAACCAATCGGCGAATTTCACATGCACTTGCTGATCTCACCTCAGCTCCTAGGTTTGGGGTAGGGGTTTAAGTCTCACGAGATACGGGATGGTCGTGATGACATGACACTCCGACTGCGGAGTCATCGCTCACGATTTAGTTCTGTCCAACGCAGGAGGATTCGAACGGTTTCGAACTCTTCTCCACCGTGCTTGACAGATTCCTGAGTTTCCACTCCAGCAAACGGTGTCCTTGGCTGGCGGGACAGGAGTACTGGACCAGTCCGAGGTTATCTCCAAGTCATTATTAGGATTGACTACACCGTAAGATGATATCAACACTAGTACTCCGTGAGTGGCTGTGGTGAAATATCGGCCTAATTCCAGCACGGTATAAGTCCGCTAGCACAAGACATCTCGTCCCAACTCAATGGACATTCTGTGAAGCATGTGCTGTAACACTATGTCTATGCCGACCACGTTGTGCGGAATCAAATCCGTCGTCCGCTCTCCGTACGATCTCCGGCCAGGATGCCAGTCATGGCGAGACGTGAACATGTAGAGTAGGGAAATTAATTGGCGGAACTCCCTCGGAAAAAGGAACACCTTCTCACCGAAGCAAATGGAAGGACACCCCATAGGGCATAAGGCATAGGTAGAATACACCGTAGATAGAAGATAAAGAACCCTGGAAATCATGGACATCACCCATAGCCATGCGGAACTCGGCTAGAAACGCTGCTCGGCAGGGCATTCGGGAGATCCGCCTTCTGCAACGCCCCAGAAATCGCCCTCATTTGCCTTCACTCTCCGCCGCCACCTCCAGTTTCTCGTCGTTTTAGTGTCCAACGAGGGCCGAACTCTCTTTCCGACGCTTCCTCTCCTCTCGGGCACATGGTCCGAGACGTTTGGTATACCCCACAGTGATGCCGGAGGAGCCTTGACACATGGTGTATATAAAAAGGGAGAGAGGACAATTTCAATCAAGACCGATTAAGATTTGGGCTTGCGACCTGCAGCAGTTGAGCAGCGAGACTACTGTGTCATAATAATAGTGCTGTTATTCTTCTTCGACTCAACCTTCCATCCTGAGCAGCCTTCGCTCCACTTCTTGCTGCCACCCCGTCCGTGCTTACGGCCACGCCCATTTCCGGCGGCAACCACAGGGAAGGGAAAGGCCACGCTACCTCAATCAGTCGTAGAAGCGCCGTATTCCCACTCACTTTCGCTCCTTCTGACTCTCCGGTTTCCGGCCCCCCAAATAATGCGGTCTGCTTGAGCCTAAGCCTTAAGCACCGAATTTCATTATTCTTCCCTTCTTCGGCTTCTCCCTTCTGTGATCACACCACGACTCCTTCTTTTTCTTCTGCTTGTTTCTCACTTTATCTCGTTTAGGAAGAGCACCGACCTCGGTGTCCTTCCTTACCCTCTTATTCTTTCTCTTCTTACTCCCTTTTTGTTATTGATCGCCCACCTCGGTGAACATTTGGGATATCTTTCCCTCTCCCCCTCCCATCCCCGACCCTCCTTCTCTTCTCCTCCCGTCCAGCATTTAGCTCGCCATTGACTTCGCGATTCCTTCCTCGTGACTCTTTATCGCTGAGCGTCCTCATCATGGCGCAACTCGATACTCTCGATTTGGTCGTCCTGGTGGCGCTCTTGGTGGGTAGCGTTGCCTACTTCACCAAGGGCACCTACTGGGCCGTCGCCAAAGACCCTTATGCCTCGGCCGGTCCGGCGATGAATGGAGGCGCCAAGGCCGGCAAGACTCGCGATATTGTTGAGAAAATGGACGAAACTGGCAAAAACTGTGTGATTTTCTACGGCTCGCAAACCGGTACCGCCGAGGACTACGCGTCCAGACTGGCCAAGGAAGGCTCCCAGCGATTCGGTCTCAAGACCATGGTGGCTGATTTGGAGGACTACGACTACGAGAACCTGGAAAAGTTCCCCGAGGACAAAGTTGTTTTCTTCGTTCTGGCCACTTATGGCGAGGGTGAGCCCACGGATAATGCGGTCGAATTCTACCAGTTCGTCACGGGCGAAGATGCTGCTTTCGAGAGCGGCGCCACCGCCGACGATAAGCCTCTGTCTTCTCTCAAGTACGTCACGTTTGGTCTGGGTAACAACACCTATGAGCACTACAACGCTATGGTTCGCAATGTGGACACCGCTCTCACAAAGTTTGGCGCCCAACGCATTGGCTCTGCTGGTGAGGGTGACGACGGCGCTGGTACAATGGAAGAGGATTTCCTGGCCTGGAAGGAACCTATGTGGACTGCCCTCTCTGAGGCGATGAACCTGCAAGAGCGCGATGCGGTCTACGAGCCGGTCTTCAATGTCACCGAGGACGAGTCCCTGAGCCCCGAAGATGAGAACGTTTACCTCGGTGAGCCCACTCAAGGCCATCTCCAAGGCGAGCCCAAGGGCCCGTACTCTGCGCACAACCCGTTCATCGCTCCCATCTCCGAATCTCGTGAACTGTTCAACGTCAAGGACCGCAATTGTCTGCACATGGAAATTAGCATCGCCGGTAGCAACCTCACTTACCAGACTGGTGACCACATCGCTGTTTGGCCCACCAACGCCGGTTCCGAGGTCGATCGGTTCCTGCAGGCTTTTGGTCTGGAAGGAAAGCGCCACTCCGTCATCAACATTAAGGGTATTGATGTGACCGCTAAGGTTCCGATTCCCACCCCTACGACCTATGACGCCGCAGTTCGCTACTACCTGGAAGTCTGTGCCCCCGTTTCCCGTCAGTTTGTCTCGACTCTCGCTGCCTTTGCCCCTGATGAAGCGACCAAGGCGGAGATTGTTCGCTTGGGTGGCGACAAGGACTATTTCCATGAGAAGATCACAAACCGATGCTTCAACATTGCTCAGGCTCTCCAGAGCATCACGTCCAAGCCTTTCACCGCCGTCCCGTTCTCCCTGCTTATCGAAGGTATCACCAAGCTTCAGCCCCGTTACTACTCGATCTCCTCGTCTTCCCTGGTTCAGAAGGACAAGATTAGCATTACCGCCGTTGTGGAGTCGGTTCGCCTGCCTGGTGAGGAACACATTGTCAAGGGTGTGACCACGAACTATCTTCTCGCGCTCATGGAAAAGCAAAATGGCGAGCCTACCCCTGACCCGCACGGCTTGACTTACTCTATCACTGGACCCCGTAACAAGTACGATGGCATCCATGTCCCCGTCCACGTCCGCCACTCGAACTTCAAATTGCCCTCGGATCCCTCGCGACCTGTGATCATGGTTGGACCCGGTACTGGTGTTGCTCCTTTCCGTGGGTTTGTCCAGGAACGTGCTGCCTTGGCCGCGAAGGGCGAGAAGGTCGGAACTACCTTGCTTTTCTTCGGCTGCCGTAAGTCCGACGAAGATTTCTTGTACAAGGATGAATGGAAGGTATGAATTCGAACCCGCTTTTTCTCGTATTGACATCACGGCTAACAATCTGTCTTAATAGACTTTCCAAGAGCAGCTTGGCGACTCGCTCAAGATCATCACTGCCTTCTCTCGTGAATCGGCTGAGAAAGTCTACGTCCAGCACAGGCTGCGTGAGCATGCCGAGCTGGTCAGTGACCTGCTGAAGCAGAAAGCCACTTTCTATGTTTGCGGTGACGCTGCCAACATGGCCCGTGAAGTCAACCTCGTGCTTGGACAAATCATTGCCAAGCAGCGCGGTCTCCCTGCCGAGAAGGGCGAGGAGATGGTGAAGCACATGCGCAGCAGCGGCAGCTACCAGGAGGATGTCTGGTCATGATCCTACCTGCAGCACCTTTACAAACGCTACGACTTTTTTTCTCTTCTTTCTTCCTTCTCATTCCTATCATGCCTAGATGATATTTGCATATATACTTCGCCTTTTGCTTAATTATTTCCTCCCTTTGGCGTGGCTTGTGTATGCCTACTTTTTTCCTTCTTTCTTTTTGGGGACCTTTACATGGTCGATCACACCGTGATGTGATAAGGACAGGATAGATTATGACAGATGTCAAAATGTGAAGAGCTACAATTTAAATTGGCGTCGATACGACCGCAAACAGTACGATAGACAATACTTGAGTTTTACTCTCCAGTCCCATTAAGATCTTCTTTGCTCCATTTTAGGAGCCATTTCGTATTCGGTTGGCGCATCCATATGGCGAAGCATGGTACAGCTCAATTATGTTGTTTCTAAGCGAGCGGGCGGGTTGTTCGGTAGTGCGTTTATTGGTCGGTATGTAATTATTGCATGAGATATGTATTAGGGAGGAATTGTCTGATATCATGTTCCCGAGTGGGCTGGTGTGTTTGGAATGATTTGTTTACTTGGTTTAACTGGGTTTTGGGTACTTGATTTGAGGCGATGTTTGGGATTTGGTGTGATGGTGGGATCCGGGGATCTGGGGAAATTTACATATTGGCAGCAAATCCTACTGTCAACTTACTATCTCGTGTTCAAGGTTCTATTTCATGTCTCGAAATATATTCTCGTTGGTCGTCCTATCCCTGCGGCGCAAAGTACTCCCTTGGAAGTATATATTGCCAGCCAGACCCGAAGAGCGCTGTGCCAAGACCAACGGACGCAGTTGATCAGGGCCATCTAGATACAATTTCATCAAGGATGCAGTCTACCTGAACCAACGAGATAAATCATACGACGCTATTTCCCAGATGTCGCCTGGCTAGACCAGTGACAGAGTCGGGGGACAGACAGCTCAAGATATTAGATAATCGGCGCCGGTTGTCCGCGCTCCGCAGCCATTCCGGATGTGGATTCCCCCGCATGGAGACGAGGCGGAGAGTGATCGTCCCCCCGTCGTCCGTTAGGCGCAAATGGAAATCCTCGGATAGCGACGGTAAACCTACTTGCTTCCTCGGGTCTCGTGAGATTCATATTACTTAACGAATGGAATATGTCCACCTACTACCTTACCGGGTGGTCTGTTTACCATTGCTACGTTTTTCAACTACCTGATCACTAGTTAGCTCCTTCCTTCCTTGTCGTGTGCGCGGCTGCCCTCCCTTGATCTACGATTGCGACCATCAGTTGGCGTATAGTATACATCGATATTACCGCGGCGACCGTTCCAACCACAAAAAGTCCGTCGAGATGAGCCTGGCGCGTGCTGTGGCCCTCCCATTGCGGAGGGCGACTATCTCAAAATCATATCCTGCGCATCCGGTGCGTTTGGCGTCAAGGACATTTTCGGCATCGATACGACGAGATGCTACATGGGGGTTTATTGGCCTGGGGCAAATGGGTATGTTATAATGCTAAGTGAAGTGATTTCGACGTTCAGGTTGTTAACGTGATCGATTCTCTAGGTTATGCCATGGCAAAGAACCTACGCGCGAAGATCCCTGCAACGGATATCCTTGTGATACGGGATGTCAACGAGGATGCCACCAAGAGATTTGTCCAAGAAACGCGGGAGACTGCCCGGAGCAGCGGCGCTGGGGATGATACCTTCAAAGTGGTGGTGGCCCAAAACGCGAGGGAGGTCGCGGAGCAATCGGTAAGTCGGTTAGAAGAGGCTTCCCACCGCTGGAGAGAATGATCTGCATAAACTTTGTACCTTCTTCGTCACCGGTTGGGAGTCGTCCTACGGCTGTTTTACCCCTTTGGTCAGCAGCTGCGGTGGGAAGGAATCGGTTGACCCGGGACAAGAGTGTTTCGTTTCTAATACTGACCGATTCTCTTACAGACAGTGATGATAACCAGTCTACCAGAGCCGGAACACGTGAAGAATGTCTTTTATTGCGTTCTCCGAAATGGCGAGCTTCCTGCCCTGGAACAAGAACGGCTGTTCATCGATACGTCCACAATAGACCCGGCCTCATCCAAGGAACTGGCTAATGCCATTCATACGACGCGTACAGGACGGTTTGTCGACGCACCTATGTCTGGCGGTGTAGTGGGAGCCCGCGCAGGCGCACTCTCATTCATGTTCGGCGCCTCGTCGCAATCGGGAGAGCTGGTGGAGCGAGTGAAATCGATTCTGCTTCTCATGGGAAAGAAAGCGTGGCACATGGGACCGCCGGGAACCGGTGTCTCTGCGAAGCTTGCCAACAATTACATCCTGGCCATCAACAACATTGCTACTGCCGAAGCAATGAATCTCGGTATGCGCTGGGGTCTCGAACCCAAGGCTCTTGCGGAGTTGGTCAACACATCCACCGGTCGTTGCTGGCCCATGGAGGTGAACAATCCAGTTCCGGGCGTCGTGGAAACTGCCCCGGCTTCGCGCGATTATGAGGGTGGGTTCGGCATCAGCTTGATGAACAAAGATCTTCGATTAGCTCTTGCCGCTGCCGAAGAGTCCGGCTCTCCGCTCGCACTTGGAGACAAGGCTCGTAGCGTGTACACTGCTGTGGAAGAGGAGCACCGAGGCAAGGATTTCTCTGTGGTATACAAGTGGTTGCAAGGCCAGTCTGAGAAATGAGACGAGGGAACGATTGGAATGAATGTCATTTGGGCGTTCTTTGTTTCGTTATATCTCTCACGCTTCTTCCGGGTTTATAGGTGATGTTTGCTGCTGCCCGTGAGTTCCAGTTCCATTTTACCTGTTTGTGGCTTGGGTTCATGATTGGCTGAAAGAGGCTAGGAAATTGACAATGGAACTTCTCAGCATCTATGATCATCGGAAGGCATGCCGTCAAGGGTGCAAATGATCCCTGCACATATACACATTGTTAGGGCAGTTCAGATGGGTCGTAATTAATGTTAGAACATGAGGTTATTGCAATTCCAACAAATATATCTTTCACAAACCTTCCCTGGATGGTGCTTGCCTGTGACCTTGCTCATCCTGGCGTTGCGATATGATGCGATACGATGCAAGACGATGCGATGCCGAGACCACATGGTGACCGCCGGCCTCAGGCCCTAAAACCCCATTCCTTCCCTTCCAGATCACTGAACCGTCGACGATGTCGTCCTTCCCTTCCTTCAACAGTGAAGCGGGCTCCTTCCCAATGCCCGTGTTGTTTTGGCCAATTCCCTTTCGGTCTCTACCCCCCGTTCCCTCTTTCTTTTTGTGTTCGTTTATCTTCTTCTTCCCCCCTCTCCCATCCTCATCTTCGTCCTTTACCCCGTCATCCACTTCATCCCATCCCCTTTAGATAGCCTCTCATCCTCATCACTTCTCTTAACTTCACTCGTTTTCTTTCCATTGAACTTCGACCGTATTCAAGTCTCCTAGACAGTCCGGGACCAAGTAGGTTGAATCGGTGTTAGTGGTAGTGTCGCGGTCTTAGGCTAAACGTTATCTGTCAGCTCTTCCGTGCGACATCGAGTCCTTCTTTAATCGTTGGTAAGTCCTCTGATCTTAAGCAACAGTATTTCCTGATCGTACTGTGAATTGATTGGGTGTTTTACCTTTCTTCATTGGAGGGTTGCATGTTGAACACGGACCAGTGGTCTTTTTTTGGTTTCCTTCCCCGGAGGCAGGAGAATTGCTAACATTCGGAACAGCGATTCCATTTACTGGCACGCTCGGTGACCATCATCATGAATCCTCAGGCCCAGCAGAACGCTGCATCCGATTCCAGCCAGGCCCCATCTGGTCAGTCCGGACAGTATTCCCATGAGGGTGGCCATGCCTCGTTTGTGAACGGCTTTCCCCAGATGTCCTCTGGCAGTGAGAGTGTTGGCCCAGCCCTAACTCCGCTTTATGGTCCGCTGAGCTTCCCCGGCCAGCGCCCCGGAGGAAAGTTCAATCCGGCCAAAAATCACATACCGGTCGCCATGCCTCCAGGATTGGACATGTCCGTCGCTCAGCGCGCCGGCTACAACAGTCCGTTGGTCCTCATGCCCAATGCACCGATGTTCAACGGCATGGGCCCTGTTCCCCCATTCACCTCGTCTCCTGTCGCTGGCCCTGAGCAGCTTGGACACATCCCATACATGCCCGCCACCATGTACCCGAACATGAACTCATCGTATCCGATGGTGCCGGCGGCGATGCAGGGCTACCCTTTCCCATACATCATGAATTGCGACATTCAGGATGTTGCGGGGCCCAAACGAGCTCATTGGCCTGGCTCTGAAGAGAACAAGATGACTACTACCTCGTCGGTCGAGAACAGCAACCAGTCCGAATATTACACTGGTAGCACAAACCCTAGTTCGGAGAGCCCTGCTCTCCAAGGCTTCTCTTTCAACCAGCCGCCTCAAATGGCTGCAGCGTGTGTTCCGTACCAGATGATGAAGTCATCCACTGGATACATCTTGCAGGACCTTGAGTGTTTGACCCAGCAGGAACCAGCTATTCCACGTGCCGTGCCAGCGATGTGGACCAACGCTTCCGAGTTGACTCTGGCGAAATGCCTTGAGAATCGCGAAGGTATCACCAATGTTTACATCCGTGGATTCCTGCCAGAGACAACGGATGAGGTCCTGCACGCATACGCGTCGCGATTTGGAAAGATCGATCGCTGCAAGGCGATTGTGGACTTGGACACAAGCCTGTGCAAAGGGTCAGTAGTCATTGGTATTGCTTGCTTTGAGCTCTACTGATTCATTCCCCAGATTTGGCTTTGTCCAGTACTTCAACTTTGAGTCCTGTGAGAACTGCATCCGTGGATTCTATTACCTGGGCTATCAGGCCAGCTTTGCTCAGGTAAGCTCTGTCATACCTTGCCGACCCGGCTCGGCTGACTTGGTGTGTAGAAATCCCGCAACTCGCGCCTCAAAGATCTTGAAGACAAGACCTCGACTAACATCTACTGCACCAACCTTCCCATTGAATGGACCGAGGCTGTAAGTTCTCTCTATGCTTTGCTGTCCCTTCCCATGACTGATTTGTGACTCTTCTCAATAGGATCTTCGTCATCATTTCGAGCCCTTCCGTGTTGTATCGGAGAAAATCAGCCGCGATGAGAAAACAGGAGTCAGCAAGGAAGTCGGCTTTGCAAGGTTGGTATTTGGGAGTCGCTCATGCCCATGCTTTCGCTCTTAATAACACTGTTCATGTGGTCCTGTAGGTTCGAGACTCGCGAGATCGCCGAGAAGGTGCTCATGGAATACCACAACAATGTTGCGCCAGATGGCGTTAAACTGCTTCTTCGCTTCGCTGACACCAAGGCTCAGAAGCTGCTCAAGCAGCAGAGCAATGAGCGTCGCGCATATCGTGCCGGTGAGTATAACTACTCTGTTGAAGTTGTCCAGGGCTCCACTCCGTCGCCGTCCGTGAACCGTCTGCAGCAGGCTATATCGCACTTGAGTCCAACCTCTCAGAACAGCTACGTGTCTCCTGTCGGAGTAGGTGCTACCTGGACTCCTGCAACATCCATTTCCCCGTCGTATGTACACAGGAAATCCGGCTCGGCTTCCCCGGGAGACGGAACTGACAACTGGAATAGATATCCTTTAGTGAAGAACCCCGTCACCAATATGCGCTTCAACTCCCTGTCTTCTAGGAACAGCCCGGGCAACTTGGAGAGCACGCCCCTTCACCGCGGAAGAATGTCAGTTGGCCGCAACAGTTGGATGAATAACGCCGCTGGTCCAGCCAAGTCCAGTCTGCCGTTCACTCCGCGCATTGGTCGTCGTACTGGATCGAGCAGTTCCCAGAAGGAGAACGTCAAAGCCGAATCCCTGTCTCCCATTTCTTCTCGCCGAGAGATCATTGCCCACTCCCCCCGTTCTGTCGTTTAGTGCATCGTTACTTATTTGTCCTTGTTTCTGGCTTTCGTTGGAGTATTTGCATAGCAGTTCCCAGATCGACATCGCATTGCTAATTTATCCCATCTCGATCCTGTTCTGTTTTTTGACGGGCAGTTTCTTTCTGAAATATTCCGTTATGGCATTTGTTACATCAGATTGGTCAAGGAAGAACTGCACTGCATTTTGATTCTTTCCCTCCCCAGTTATCTTTCCATTTTTTTGTTGTCCGACGCAAGACTCCGTTTTCGCATATGCATCGTTCTATTTATTCCCCGATCTATTCGATCAGACCCAACCTCGACCACAGCAAGGTACCAGTTACGGTGCAAATCAATCCAAATTTGAGCACACAAGCCCGCACGAGAAAAGAAAAAAAAAAGGACAAAATTGATGAAGCCACACAAAAAAGAGATGGAAGAAGAAGTGGGCAGAACTGTGGAGGAAAGGTGGCAATTTTCTGTATCTGTCTAGACTGCATGTTCATATCTCGTTCATGTTCACCCTTCGCGGGAGACAGACTGTATGGGCTTCTAATAACAGCATAATAGCGAGAATGTCAACAGACGTTAATACCTCGTGAATCTAAATCCATTTCAGTAGAGCTCGAGCCTATACAAAGTTCTATAATCAAGTCATCACCGCTGTGGCGGAGAGGGGCGTAAGTAATGCAGTATTTGCAATGAACGGCGCAAGGACAAGGAATCACTGTGATCCCAAAAGTGAAGAATGGTCGCGAGAGCCCCGCTGAACTTGCGCAGAGGCTTTTATTGGCGCCCGAGCCGTTCCTCCAGATCCTCCGTCAATTCATAAGCCGGCCGATACTGACCAGCACTGCCTTGCCGATCCTCCTCCTTCTTCTCCGCACCAACGCGCAACATCGGATTCGGATGCGTATCCCCCGTCCCTCCCAAACTGGTATACCCCTGATCATACAACGGACAATACTTCAAATCGAGATGGCGAATAAACGCCCAAATCTCCGCATAACGCCAATCGATGACCGGATGCACGCGCACGAAATCCGGCCATCCGCTATCCGTGCGATCGAAATGCGTGAGCTTCGCGCCGTGCGGATCCGTGCGTCGCGTGCCCACGAAAATCGCTTTGATGAGCGGGTTCCGGGAAAGGTAGTCTTGGAAGCTGGAGCGGAGGGTGGCGTGGGGTGGGTGCGTGGTGTATTTTTGGATGGAGAGGTGGTAGGCGCGGGAGGACCATTGGACGAATTCTTCGACTAAGGGGAATGGGTCCGGTGGGAGGGCGTAGATTGAGGGGATTGAGGGGAGGATCTCATCGCCATTGCCATTACCTGTCCCAGTGTTGCTCTCGCCGTTGTTGGTGTTGTTCTTGTCCTGCTCTAGTGACGCCAGGTGCGGGTGAAGACCAGCGAGGAAGAGAATCAAAAGCACAAGACAATCCTTGCCGCCGTTATAGGAGAGGGAGAGTTCGGTGAGGGGATTGTAGCGGGTCAGCGCTGTGGCGACCACGTCGAGGGAGATGCGGGTTTGGCGCTGCACGGCGGCGAGGAGGGAGTTCTCTGGATGCGATTCTGCGAGGAACGAGTGCACGCGGTGGTGGCATTGGGCGATGACGGCGGAGAGGGGAGGGTTGTTGGACGTTGTGGAGGCGGGTGTGGTGGACGTGGACGTGGACGATGCTGAGGCTGAGGCTGAGGCTGAGGCTGACGGCGAGGGTGTTGAGGTCGAGGTCGAGATGGAGATGGGGGTGTTGAAGGGTGATAATGATTCTTGTTGCAAGTGCTGCGAGGCCACTGCTGCTGGCGCGGTGGTGGGGTTCATGGTCTTCGCAGATTCAGGTGGTGCAGCGCCATTTGCATGTGAGAGGACAGTGTCGGTCATAGTAGACTGCAGAGTATCTGTGTCCTTATCTGTAGGGGTCGGAGATGATCTGGTGGATTGAGAGGACAGATGAAGAAGAAAAGGGTGGTTGTCAGAAGGAAGAATGAGCCGAAGCGATAAACACTGGACGAGCACACCGGGCGAGACGCTAATGGCAGCAGACAGACCGAGGCGAATGTTCCAGGAGACTTTCCGAAATGAAGCCGGAATCGAATGGAATCCATCGGCCCCCCGCGCCCCGCATCGCTGCTGACCGCCTTCTTATCTGGCCTTCTGGCCGCTCTGGGTGCCTGATTCTTGGGGAATAAAGGCATCAACACATCTTCATGCTTTGATTAGGATCTATAACTCCCATTGCGGTGCTAGATGGATCGGTGATAGTGCACAAGATAACACAGAAACAGCAATGCAAAGATTCAAATGAATCACCCGAGCACCTTCAACTTCTTCTTCTTCTTCTTCTCCCCGTCCCCTTTCTTCTGGCCCTTTTGCCAATCCCGCCAGCTGCCGATTCGCTCGTCGCGACTATCTTCCCATGCCTTATCCTGGTCTCGTTTCCGCTTCCGTTCCTCAATCTCCTCCTCTTCCTTGCGCCTCTCCCGTCCCTCCTCCTGCAGCCGCGCCTTATTCTGTCGTCGCCGCCGCGCCTCCTCCTCCAGGAGCACCTGCACCGTCTTCTGCCGCCATTCCTTCTTGAACTCTTCGGTCTTCAGCTCCGGCGAGTCCAACGTGTACTTGTGTTCGCGGATCAGGAGCCGGCGTGCGTCCGCGATACATTCATCCAGATACGTGCGGGCCTTCTCGTCGAGCAACTGCGTGTGGGCTTTCTTTAAGCGGTCGAAGGCGTCCGGGGCGGCTGGGTTTTTCGTTTTGTCAGGGTGGATCAGGAGGGACTTTTTGCGATATTGGACCTTGATGTCGGAGTCGGGGACTCCTGGTTGTAGGTCGAGGACGGCGTAGCTTCGTAGAGACATAGTCAGTTAGGTTTTATCCAACAGAGACAGGGGAACCTTTTTAACTGGAAACTCACGCATCTAATGAGAAGGCTTTTCGGATGCGGTCGATTTCCGCGTCCTGTGTAGGCGTGTTAGGTTAAATGGTCGTGTGCTCTCTTGTACTGTCTCCTTCTCTCTCCGAGGCAGGTTAGAAGATTGACATGCCTTGGTGAAATCTGACGCCTCTCTTTCTAGCGCGTCCAGGGCATCTTGCTCGTCAGAAGACATGGCGTTCAGTGTCGAAGTTTAAACACCAGAAGGAAAACTGAAAGGAGGGCAGGGCAGACGGTCTTCGGCCTTTCGCAGTTGATAAGAATTGCGATCTTATCGGGCGCTGACTCAGCAGGTACAAAAAAAAGTTGCTTCACCGCCCGGCGTCTTGGGCTTCCGCAGAAAAAAAGCAAAAGAAAAAAAAAGCAGTTTGAGTTGAAGACGGACAAACAACCGTTATCGAGACCTGATTCACCGGTCTTTTCTTTTTGTTACATTTCTAGGCGTTAGGCTCATCATGCCTTCACATAATGGTCCCCGTCATGGAAAGGGAAAATCATCTAACAAACCTCAGTCACTGAAGCGGAAGCGCGCAGAAGAGGATCTAACGACGCTGGTTCAGCGAGTCGAAGATCTCGACCTCAAGGAATCCTACAAATCTTTCTCCGACCTCCCCCTGTCCGAACCGACCGCCTCCGGACTCTCATCGTCGCACTACAAGACTTTGACTGATATCCAGTCTCGCGCGATCAGTCATGCGCTGAAGGGTCGGGATATTCTGGGCGCCGCGAAGACGGGAAGCGGCAAGACACTGGCTTTCCTCGTCCCGGTGCTCGAGAACCTCTACCGCAAGCAATGGGCCGAATACGACGGACTCGGAGCGCTGATCCTCTCGCCGACCCGCGAACTGGCGATCCAGATCTTCGAAGTGCTCCGCAAGGTTGGCCGCTATCACAATTTTTCGGCCGGCCTGGTTATCGGTGGGAAGAGTTTGCGCGAGGAGCAGGAGAGACTGGGGAGGATGAACATTCTGGTCTGCACACCCGGTCGAATGTTGCAGCACTTGGATCAAACGGCTCTGTTCGATACCAATAACCTGCAGATGCTGGTGATGGACGAGGCGGACCGGATCATGGACATGGGATTCCAGAAGACGGTGGACGCGATCGTGGGTCATCTGCCCCAACAGCGCCAGACGCTTCTGTTCAGTGCGACACAGACGAAGAAGGTGTCGGATCTGGCGCGCTTGAGTTTGAAGGATCCTGAGTATGTGGCGGTGCATGAGGCGGCGTCCTCTGCGACCCCCGCGACCCTTCAACAACACTACGTGGTGACCCCGCTGCCGCAGAAGCTGGACGTGCTGTGGAGTTTCATCCGGAGTAACCTGAAATCCAAGACGATTGTGTTCCTGTCGTCCGGGAAACAAGTGCGATTTGTCTACGAGTCCTTCCGACACATGCAACCCGGTATCCCCCTGATGCATCTCCACGGTCGACAGAAGCAGGGTGGACGGCTTGATATCACGACAAATTTCTCCCAGGCGAAGCACGCCGTGCTTTTCTCGACGGATATTGCTGCGCGCGGTTTGGATTTCCCGGCCGTGGACTGGGTCATTCAGCTGGATTGTCCCGAAGATGCCGACACATATATTCACCGAGTTGGGCGAACGGCGCGTTACGAGCGGGAAGGCCGTGCGGTATTGTTCCTCGACCCCAGCGAGGAGAAAGGCATGCTGCAGCGTCTGGAGCAGAAAAAGGTGAAGGTTGAGCGGATCAACATCAAAGCGAACAAACAGCAGAGCGTCAAGAGCCAGCTGCAGAACATGTGCTTCAAGGACCCCGAGCTGAAATATCTGGGCCAGAAGGCCTTCATCTCTTACGTCAAATCGGTCTACGTCCAAAAGGACAAGGAAATCTTCAACATTAAGGAGCTGAAGCTGGAGGATCTGGCCCACAGCATGGGTCTTCCGGGAGCTCCTCGGATCAAGTTTATCAAGGGAGACGACACCAAAGAACGCAAGAACGCTCCTCGTGCGTCGGCGTACGTGTCCAGCGATGACGAATCTGGCGATGACGAGGAAGAGAAAACCGCGAAGAAGAAGGAAGAGCCTCGTGTGCGCACCAAGTACGATCGGATGTTTGAGCGACAGAACCAGGACGTCCTGGCGGACCACTACTCGAAACTCATCAACGATGACGGCACTTTGGTCGATTCTAACCAGAACAAGGGCGAGAGCGACGACGAAGACGATTTCCTGTCTGTCAAACGGCGCTTTGCTGCCGGTGACGAGGGTCTGGATGTGGGCAGTAGTGATGATGACGAGGAGGAGACCGACAAGAAAGATATCAAGACCGTCCAGATCGACGGCCGTGACCCACTGGTCGTGGACTCGAAACGACGAGAGAAACTGCTCAAATCGAAGAAGAAGCTTCTCAAGTTCAAGGGCAAGGGTACGAAGCTGGTCTACGACGACGAGGGCAACGCGCACGAGCTGTACGAGATGGAAGACGAGGACCAGTTCAAGGCGCGCGGCGACGCCAAGGACCAGCAGGCGCAGTTCCTGGCCGAGGAGACGCAGCGCACGCGACAGGCCGATTTGGAGGACAAGGCCGTTGACAAGCAGAAGCGTCGCGAGAAGAAGGAGAAACGCAAGCAGCGCGAGCGAGAATTGCTGGCCGAGGAAGAGGCCGAGGAACGAGAGGCGCAACTGGCTCCCTTCGAGGGTGGCGACGACTACGACGGAGGCGACTATTCACAATCCGAGCCGGAAGAGCCAGCGCCACGTCCCAGCAAGAAGGTTCGCGTGCAAGAACCCGACAGCGAGAACGATGTGGCATCCCGCTACAAGAGGGACAAGCGACCCGCCGCGCCCAAGGGACCCGAACCGATCCAGACCTTGGAGGATCTGGAGTCGTTGGCTACTGGATTGCTCGGATAGATTATTTCTGTCTTCCTTCCGCTCGTTGCAGTGGTGTCTGTCACTTGTTTTTTCTTGTTTTCATTTACGTCGATATGGTCTGGGCTGTTTGTACGTTTCTTACTAGCGGAGAGTATACAAAGCATGTATGGTTTGGACTTCGGACACTTTTGTCTGGAATTATGTATATAATGTTGTGAATCAAAAGTATCTTGTCTACAGAGTCAACCGGGCGCAGTTGTTGCCTACTGCCGCCAAGGGATATAGCGTATAATTGTGGCAGCAGGTTGCTAGCCTTTCGCATAAATATACGAACGTCCGGTTCAACGACCGCTCCTTCCGGACAGTATGGGGCCAGTCGTCAGTTGAAATGAAGGTCTTAAGTCGATTTGCATGTAGGTATACAGCGCCTGGTGGCGATTGACACCTTTGTCCTGGTCCTTTTTATAGATTTAGACCCTGCCGGAACCAAAAAGGATTTTCGTTGTATTTTACCTACGGAGTACACCATAAACAGTGCGGTGGTCAGCAGTGTGATATGATAGTCTGAAAGTCTGAAATAAGGCACGATTTCCCTAAACAGGTAACGAAAGAGCATGCCATGCAACCGTTACCTCGAACCACGGGCCAGACCGATCCTGCCTGCCAAGAAGAACAAGCGATGCCCGGGGATTTGGCATATCGAAGCTTTCGACGGCAAGTGGGACTCAGACGTGATGAAGGGATCTCATGGCGCGAACTTTGATCGGCTCGCTGGGGATTGCCGAGTTCGTTGTACGTAACGTTTTTCAATCACGTCATGGCGCTAACATGCAGGGATTTTTCAGTTTGCCTTCGATGCTCACAAGATGTTCGTTTTAAGGGGTTTTCTGTCCTGCATTGGATTTCCGTCTGTTTCTGTAGTTGCCGGAGAATCAGAATCACTGCCCCATTTTTTTTTTCTTTTCTAGAATTTTTTTTCTGTCAGGTGTCAATCACGTGCGGGGATCCCACGGGGGTTTCCCAATTCGGTAACCCTATCACTGATCCTTCATCAGGTGAGCCGGTTCTTTTCCTCTTCGTGCCCTCATCCTTATCTTGCTGACACCATGTGTCGCGCAGGGCTCTGGGCTTTGTGTGACTTGACTCCCTCTCAAGCCACATCGCCGTGGACTGTGGCTCATTGATTTATATATCACTTGATATCGAACCGATCCAAGATGGCCAACCACGATATCGAGAAGCAGCCGGCAGCACAATCGCATAACCAAGGGGACTCGAAGTATCCCGGCCTCTCGACAGGTGCATACGACCACGATGTCCGAGTCCCGCCCGTCAATGCCGACAAACTTGCCCGGAACCTGTCCGCGCGACAGGTTCAGATGATCGCCATCGGCGGCACAATCGGCACGGGTCTGTTCCTGGGTACGGGGAAGGCGCTGGCGACCGGTGGTCCGGCATCCATGTTGATCGCGTATGCTATCTGTGGTGGAATTGTTTTCGTGACGATGCTGAGTCTCGGGGAAATGGCTGCGTTTATTCCGGTTGCTGGGTCGTTTTGTACGTTTGCTGGGTGAGTTTAACATGGGTTGCTTTGGTGCTACGTGAGAGCGTTGATGGATCCGTGGCGCTGACGATGTCTCTTTTGATCATAGTCGATTCGTCGACGACGCATTGGGGTTCGCTTTGACGTGGAATTATTGGTTTAATGATGCAGTCTCGACGGCGTCTGATGTGATTGCTCTGCAGCTGTTGCTGGAATTCTGGACGGATAATTTCCCCGGTTGGGCGATCAGTCTGATCTTCCTGGTCGTGGTCATCGGGCTGAATGTGCTATCTGTGAAGGTTTATGGAGAGGTAGGGCTGTCCTGGCTGGGCCTTCTGGTGAGGTTCTCTTTGCTAACTTGGAAATGGTGGGTAGATCGAGTATTGGCTCAGTCTTTTGAAAGTTATTACCATCATTGTAGGTTCTCCGATCTCATGGATCGAATATCTTGGACGAAAAGCTGACTATCCAGATATTTATTATACTCGGAATTGCAGTTAACTGTGGCGGGAATACAGATCATCAATATATTGGTGATAAGTACTTCTATACCGGAGATGCTCCGTTCGTCGGTGGGATCGGAGGATTTGCATCGGTTTTCGTGACGGCTTCCTTTGCTTTGTATGACTCCCATGAATCATCGGCATCTTGATCAATACTAACTGAATGCCAGTGGCGGCACCGAATCGATCGCCGTGACTGCCGGTGAAACCAAGGACCCCGATAAGAACATGCCTAAGGTGGTTCGCAACGTCTTCTGGCGAATCATTCTCTTTTACATCGTTTCTATTATAATAATCGGACTCAATGTGCCCTACAACTACCCGAACTTGTCCGAGGGAGACACCGCCACCAGTCCTTTCACCATTGTTTTCACTCAGGCTGGTAGTGCCGTCGCTGGAAGCTTCATCAACGCCGTGCTTATGACCAGTGTCATCTCCGCAGCGAACCATGCCCTGTTTGCTGGATCACGACTTCTCTACACTCTCGCGGTTGATGGCTACGCTCCTAAGTTCTTCGGCCACCTGAACCGCTTCCAGGTGCCTTGGATTGCTGTCCTAGCTACCTCAGTCATTAGTGGACTCTGCTTTGGAGCCAGCTATATTGGCGCAGGTCAGCTCTGGTCATGGCTGCAAAAGTATCCACGCCCGTATTGATTCCCCTATTAGCTTAGCTCAACTAACATGTTCCGCAGCATCGTCGGCGTCTCCAACCAACTCTCCTGGACCTGCATCGGTATCGCGTCCCTACGCTTCCGCTCCGCTATCCGTCACCAAGGCCTCGAACATCTCCTGCCCTACAAGAACTGGACTTACCCTGTCGGGCCTATCATCGCCGTCTGTCTTAACATCGTCTTGATCCTCGTCCAGGGCTGGTCGTGTTTCAGCCCACACTTCAAGCCCGTCGATTTTGTCTCCTTCTACATCGAGATCCCTATCATGATCGTCATGTTCCTTGTGTGGAAACTAGTGAAGCGCACGAAATTCGTCCGTCTTGACGAGATGGACCTCCTGACGGATCGATATAATGTGGTTCATGAAGACGGGGTTGACCCTATGGCGAACCCCGAATATGAATCTCATCAACCTACCTCGCGACGGGAGAAGCTTCTTGCGTCAATGAAGGGCGAGGAGAAGGGCGTTTGGGCGAAGGTGAAGAGGGTGGGAATGTGGCTTTTCTTGTAGTTCGTTTATATATCTTTTTCCTTTTCTTCTTCTCTCTTCATGTGTATATGAAATGCAGCGCAGGAGCGCACGATGAAAACCTCGATATAATGATTAATCATGAATCAACAAATGGGTATATGATGTCAAATACTCCAGAAGACTTCAGTGTTTTCTCTTTAAAGGGGACCGGGGCGTTCGATGTCTCTCCTGGAATAGCGGTTGCACCATCTATACTCAGCAAAGCAAAGACCGGTGATACCGGGCACGTTATCAAAGGTCCAACCCGCCTGAGCGCCGTCCGCCCTTCCCAGGCCTCAGGCAGCTTACCAAAGGGCTTATTTAGGTGTACTCCTTGATATGAATCCATGGGTCCTTGACAATAATATTGCAGAACATGATCGTGCGCCCGGGCTTCCCCTTACAGTCTGGCAGTTTTTGGACTTCTGAATCCAAAGAAATACTGTAGAATGTGATCTTCTTGCGATATAGTCCCACATATCACTACGTAACTGGCGGTAACTCAACAAGCAGTCACATTCTCCCTTTGGAGGGATCTGCTTTGTGACCTTATAATTCATTGCCACTTACTATTCTTGTGCTTTCTTAGAAACCTTTCCTGCTAGCCACAGATGTGCCAGAAACTCGTCTACGTGAGGCACTAGGATTAGCGTTTCCAGGTATCGAAACTATTGGCCTACGAAGAGGGGTGTCCGTTCCTGCGTGTGGTTAGGTAGACCAGGCTCCTACATGGGCGCATGTTGGCATAAAGCTTGCCGAACAGGCTTTCATATCCATCCATCACCAGTACTCCGGCAGCTAGTGGCCAGTATACCTTCAAGCCCTTAATCCCACCATCCCTATGATAGATTTGTTCGCGAAGTTGGTGCAATAGAGCCGTGGCTCTCTATATTGTGTATTTAAATTAGCTGATGTATGACCTTGGATTCTTCCAACCTAGGGTTCTTCCTCTTATTGATTTATGCAATGGTAAGCGTAGCTACACAGTCGCACATCACCGAACTCACCCCGGAGATGCTGGAGCTCGACTTCCGGGTCTCCGCGATTGGCACCCTTGTCACGGGCCAGTGGTTCATGCGCAATGCCAACACTGACCGAGTCCCCAGGGGCGTTCTTGACAAGGAGCCGCAGATGGTCTTTTCTTCACTTAGTGCTGTCAAAGCGGCGTCGCAAACATTTAGTCGTCTTTTTGCGCAGGCGCTCCCTCAGGCTTCCCAGATTCTGGTCGGCATGCCGATGACCAAAGCAGCCATCCTTGACCCAAATGGCGGCCACACCGAGGGTTATCATCCGGATACTATCATTCAGACGGGGTTCAGGCCCTTCTTTGAAGAACGGGAGACATTGAAGGATGGAGTGGACAACTGGACGGTGGAACGGGCTCTTTGACGGAACAGGAGCTGGCTGCAATTAGTAGGGTGATGTGCACGAAAAGTTCTCACGCGGCGATATTATCTGATACTAAGTCACTAGGACGAATAGTCTTCCGAGATCATAATTAGGCTGATTGACCTATGTGTATTATCAGTATTTTGTTAAGTACGGGTCGTCCATGCTTACCTCCTAGGCGAGTGTCACCTACAAAAGACGAATTGTGTATGTAGCTGGCTATCCACTGGGTGAGTTGGAATGGAATGATCCTTGCATCGACCATCCACTACTGCCATCACCATCTCCAATAAGGATTCACACCGAGCGGTGGATCTCCGGATTTTTGCCCCCAAAACGATCCTTGGTCGTGGCCTGCGCCCCATAGATATTTCAATCCGAATCATGGTCAGCTAGAGATCTTTCCTACATCAACCACCCCGCGAGGAAGAACAACCTTCTCAACATGCCGTGGACGACATCCGAGGACACACCCAACACCTTCACTCGGCCTCTTGGTCCCAATGAGGTGTTCATCAAATTAGTCAGTGATCCTGGCCATTACCTCGGCCGTGAACACTGGGCGGTCAATTATACGGCCACTATCAATCCTCGCGGAGCATTCGTAGCCTTGTCTGGATCGTCCGACCGTCTACCAAACCTCATCCGCTACAGTTGGTCGCATCTGCGCTTCCAACACCCCAGTCTGGCCGCCCACCCGGATACCACCAACTTGAATGTCGTTTATACTATCCCTACTTCGGCAGATGTTCTTCGAGAATGGAGCTCTCAGACCTTCATCGTTGTCGCTGACGCGATGTCCGCCGACGAGGTCATCTCTACCATTGCACCCGCTCCTGATGCCCGACTGTACTTTATACCGAGATCGAATGAGCTTCTCTTGCACACGGCACACTGGCGCATGGACGGAGTCGGTGGTCTTCTCCTCCTAGGCCAGATCGTTGACCTGATGGCTTCGCATGCCGACACCGTCCTCTCTGGAAAGCTCCCAGACCCGTTCGACTCCTTCGACTGGGGGTCAGAGGTCGAGCGACTGGCACTCCCAGTCGAGGAGGCCGGAAACATGCCCCTCGTCGCAACCGAGGAGCAGAAGGCTGTCGCACACGGGGCAGTCGGCACCTTTGCACTGGCAGCGGGAGCCATCGGAATCCCATATACCGGTGATGCCTCGACCGTTCCCTCCGGCACGCAGGCCGTCGAGCTGAAGTTCTCGCCCGCTACCACATCCGCCGCCGTGTCTGCCGCCAAAGCTCGTGGCGTGGGCATCACCGCCGCCGTGCATGCCAGCCTCGCCGCCGTCAACTTCCAGCACGCGATCCCGGAGCATCAGGGCCGCCATTATACCAGCACTATCAAACACTCGCTGCGTCCGTATCTGCCCGAACCATATTCGACCCCAGCAGCTGCCTCTGGCCTCTATACCTCCGGTTGGTTGGCTCGCGTCGACGCTTCCGGCACCTGGGATGAGAATGCGCGCATGTACCAAGCAGAGTACCAGAAGGGCATCAGCACCGAATACCTCCAGGCGCACCGGGAATACGCGTCCACACTGGTCGAGGTGATCAAGAGCTTACCTCCACCGGCAGAGCCCCCAAGTGACGTCGACATCAGCAGCCTAGGAGTTATGGAGAAATATCTGAAGCGGGAGTATGGAGACGCGGAGCGCGGGATCGATATCACCCATGTTGGTGTTGGCGTTGAGATGCTTTCGCGCCAGGGAGTGGTCTTCGTGTGGACGTTCCGGGATCAGTTGACGTTGCGGCTTGTGTATAACGAGGCTTTCCATAGAGAGGAAGAGATGACGGAATTTGTACACGATCTGAAGACGGATTTATTGAATCGGTTGGAAGTAACGGAGTAGAGGACCGGCGGCCCAGTGAATATCTAGATAGTTACTGGGGAAATACTTCATTATGACGAAAGCAACGTGCATTAACTATCAAATATGCCACGGACTCCTTCACCGAGCCGAATCAAACCCTATTCACAGCGCCCAAAATGACATCTTGTTGATCTGAGGCCCCTTACATCTTCCCATCCTCCACACATCCCCATAGTCAACCGCCACCATGTCTACCTCCATCTTCTTCCCTTCAGAGATATGGAATGGCAAGCAAATCCAGTTCACCCACCCTTCCGCGTCGACCTGGACCAATCGACGCCAAGCTCGGAGACGAAACCTGCCTGTGGTCGAACCGTGACGAAACCGCCGATGGTAACGGCTCTGTGGCAATAGGCACCTTCGCATGTCACCGTCCCAATGAGAACGTCCAGGCGACGATGCAAATCTCCATACAAATCCCCTATCGGGGCTCGGAATTTCTCCCCGCCAGCATGCGTCGAATTCAAGCATCAGAAAAACTCACCTTCGGCGTACACTTGCAGCTTGAAGCGCACGAATTGCTACTGAAGAGTCAGTGTGAGCTGGCCCCCCCAGGTCCTTGGCCTGCGTCGTGGAAAGCAAGACGAGGATGGCCTCGTCCCCGGGGGCTCAGTGGTTTATGTGGTTCTGGGCAAGGTGCCGGGTGTAGTCTTGGGCGAGTCGACAGTCACCTGGCACGACGGCATCTCAACACAGGATGGGATTTTCTGGCACTTGGAGAGGGAGAAACGAGATAAAATTCGTGATGCTTTTGAAGTAGCATACAGGTAGGCCTTGCCCACCACAGGTCTTTTAACCATGAGTGGAGTTTGCTAACTAACCGCTTCAATTGATTGACACGAAATAGAAGCCTTTCTCAGGCCGGTGTTTCTTGCTCTTGTCCAAGGCTGGATCATCTCTCTTGGGATGAAAGTTCCGCGAAGATGTTAGTTGAGTGATCTCTCTAGACTATTTATCTCAGTCAGCACATCTAACCTGGATCCAATAGCTATTTCTTCGGCTCCTTCGAGCCATATTCATCATCTCTTCCATCTAGACCTGTCTTTACAGTGATCCCCTGGGGCCCAAGAGTTCTGTATGTGTGGAGTTTAGTCATCCCTCCAAAGGGGAGATTGAATGTCGATGTGGTCGACATGGAGAAGTCGGGTTGGCGCCTCTAGACGAAGTTGACAGTTTGGTTTGAAGGCGGATCTGTTGAAGCCATTGGAGATGACTGATTAGAAGACGATTATATTAGTTCAATTACTGCATGCATACAGGGTTGGTAGAACCACAAGCCTGGTAGTGTTTCAGGGAGTCCGATGAATGCTAGATCACGCTGTGGGTGTGTGGGTGTGTGTTGTTTGTCCGGGGCCTGGTGGACGACTGATTTCCGAGCTACCATTAGCATAATGCTGATAGAATTGTGGTGGAAACCTCACTCACAGACAATTAAATACACACGAGTTAGTTTTGGGCCTGTCTTGGCTTCACCTAATGTCTAGGCTACTAGACCCCAGCACCACGTTGAGGTGCAGGCTCATCGCTGGGGGCAGGTTCCTTGCGGTCCCTGCAAACCAGGCGCTTGTTCAGCATCTTCAACCAGACGCATGTGCAGCATCTTAACTTCCAGATCGGTAGGGCCTCTGCGCCGGAAGGGCGTCGAGGAGCTCACTCTCAAGGAGCTGGTACGAAATGGTTCTCGACTCTACAATGCGTCTAGGGTATTAATCTTTGTCTAGGATGCCGAGATGCAAGCCATCACGCGTGCCAACGAAATTGCGCGCCGCGAAATAGAGAAACGTATGATGAGTTATGCGCTTCTCAAGGCCAGGAAGGAGGGCATGGCCAAGGGCAAGGATGTCGAGGAGGTCACTGATCGCGTTGAGAAGATGCGCACCGATGCGTAGATAGTTTCCAAGAAAAAAAGAACTTTATGGATCCCAAGTATACCCAGCTAGTACTCGTAATTTCTCTTATATTCGGAAATTCGATCCCAAAGCCACTAGTATACTAGGGAATTTCCTTAGACGCGATGTTAGGGAGTCCTTTAAAAGTAATATCACCGTCATTGAAATAGTCCTATCTATTATAATTGACTAAAATAACGACAAATCATTGAAAAACATAAACCATCCCGGCACGGTCGACACTAACGACCATCCCATACGGCGACCGCAGCACGGCAACATCCTGGATAAAGTCCAAGTGGCTTTTCAGGAGCTGTTGCTGCTGCAGGCTGATCACCGTGCTGCGTGGTAATCGCCCACTGCCGGCCTTTCGACTGCCGGCTCCCTTTCCGCCGGCGCCGGTGGTCGTAGGGGTCGTGGTAGTTGCAGCGGCAGAGCTAGGGAGATGTTCGGTGGTCATGAGTAGAGATGGACCGAGCTGCGCGACGTCGTAACGCGGTTTGCCGGTCGCCACTCCATCGGTGACGGCGTCTAACCCGCTAACGATCGACGAGAGTTCTGGTCGCGCCAGGTCCCAGAATCGGATTTTCCGATCACTTCCTCCGGATATGACGAACCCGCATCGCGTGCTATTGTCCTTGCCGTCATCCGGAGAGTCGAATCCCACGGCAAAGGTGCAGATGCCCGCTGGCGTGCCGGGCGGGGACGGCTTGGAGGCTTGCTCCACGGCGGCTGAACCGGGCCCGTCGATGGCAAACCGACTCAACATGCCTTCCGGTCGGTCGCCCTCGACTTGCCAGGCATCGTATTCCTTGAGGGTCAACCAGCCTAGCTCGGGCTTTGCGGGGGGGTTGCCACCGTGAGGGCTGTGATGACCGCCGTTCACGGTGGAGCTGACACCGCCTACGCCGGGTGAATCCGCGCGGTATATCTCGCGACAGCGGATCTTCTCAATATCCCACACCGTGATCTCGTTGCCATGGCTGCCACTGCTCGACACGCAAACCCATCGTCCGCGTCCCTTGGTCGGGTGGACCTGGAGCCGGTGGATGATGGTCGATCCAGGAAGACCCCACGCCTTCAATTGTACCCGAAAACGAAGGTCCCAGAGATCGAGAATCCCATGAGTGGTGCCTATGAGTAGCCAGTTGTGCTTTCGATCGCAACAGAACGTGGTCGGCGTTCCGTGATGGACAGGGTTTTGAAGTGAGTACACAGGAAGCATGGTTTTCATGTCCAGCGCAAGAATTCGGCAGGTGTTAGTGGCGATGAGGAGGATTGACTGGGCATCAACCCGAAAATGCTCCATCCACAAGGCATACTCCGGTGTTCCATCGTCCGCGACCGGTAGCTGATACTCCCGCACGAGTTGCAGCTTCCCGTACCGAATGGTGTCATTCACGTTGTGATAGTCGACTTTAACGGCATGGATACTTCCATCCGTCGCACCACTGACAAAGGTGTGTGTATTCTCCACAAATGTCAGCGTCTTGACCTTGGCTTCGGTCGAATGACGATAGGTTTGCCGAGACCTCGGCGTCAGATTTTTCTCTAAACGGGTTGTGTCCCAGATCTTTACCGTGCCATCGTCCGAGCCAGTCACGAAGAATGCGTGATCTGGGGCAACGATCACTCGGCTCACAGAGCCGCTGTGTTCTCCGAAGATGGCGACGAGTCCTCCCATAGGCTTCCACACTTTGTTGAGATCGTTGTTATTCGCCTTCTTGATCGGACGCCGGGGGTCGAGTTCTTTCACGTAGGGTCCGAGATCAAAAAAATCCGTAGGATAGTTCTCGGCGAACACCGAATCCAGCATTTTGAGAATGGCAGGATCATCCCCGTTGTAGGAATGGTTCGCATGGTATTTTTGAGGTTGGTTGCCGGGCGCTTTTCGGTCATGCTGAGCAAAAGAAGGGGTGGGTGGCTCCGATGCATCTCTTTGGGCTGGCACGTCAACTTTGCCAAACGCATTCGCCGAGCTTGTGCCCGTCTCCGCATATGCCTTGGCGGAGTAGTCTTTGCGGTTGAGCAGGCTCATGGCGCTGGACTTTCTCTGTACGCCGGCAGCTAGATTCTTAACCGTTGGGTTCTCCGCGTCGGTGGGCGTCGAAGAGCTGTTTTGCCCTGGACTTTCCCTGCCGCCCCCTGACGCTCTCCGCTCAGTGTCCGAACTGGGTGGCGAAATGGGCCGAGAGCCAGGCGCACCACTTGGCGAGGATGCTAGCGGCGACGATGCAGCAGAGTGTTCCGTGGCCCGGACAATATCCAAGGCATGTTGTCGTGGAGCTCCCGACTCCCGCTGCAATTGGCTTCTCGTTCGCAAGTGTTTCCGACGACTGCTTGGTGCCCTATCTATGGTGGTTGAAGCGTCAAGGAGGGCATCCGTGATGGTATGCCTACGCTCATCGGGCCTACTCAACTCGTTTCTGGTCATGGCGTGATCGTCTCTGCGTGGCCTAATATTTTGGGTCTTGTCAAAGAAAACTGTCTGTGGAGTGACCCCAAGCTGTGTCAAAGCGACGACATTGCTCAAAGGAGATACTGCAGCATCAGCGTGCTTTGTGTGATGCCGTGACACCTTCCTGATATACTCTCTGAGAGCAACAAACTTGAACTCGTCTTCTGTGCTCATCCCCATATTTCGAAGCCGAGATATCCACTGCTCATCCTCGTCATTCCTAGGTTGCGCACTCAAAGAAAGGCCCGAAAGCTTCTGTCCACTACGGGAGGGCAAGCCATCGGATGCGCTTAGAGTGAACATGCCATCAGAAGCCGCTGACTTCCAGAACAATCCCTTATCCGCTTTCGTTGCCCAGACCAAGGCCAAGTCATACACGCTCCGTGAAAGTGGTCTTTTGAGCACGTCGAGCAGCTCAGTTTTGGAAAAATTCCACAAGTTCACCTTGATATAAGGCCGTACAAGGGGCGTCAGAACACAGAGCTTGTCGGGAAGAGATAGGTACTTGGTCGAATTGGTGACCAGTAACGCTGCTGCGTCCCGGACCCAAATATTAGGGTGAATCAAATACCGGACGGTGGTGTGAAGCAAATCCCAAATGGTAGACCGTTGGAAAAGCCCGAGGTCAGCCATCGCAGCCAATGATCGAATCACCCTTTCCACAACGAACTCCTCGGGGTCAGCCATGGATTGAACCATCAAGGGTAGAATGTACTGCTCCAAACTTGTGCTCCCCACGTAAGCTGCCACACCCACTACGGCCTCAAAGAAGGCGCATTTTAAAATCCAGTCGCGATCGTTCAAGTATGTGTTCAGGTGGCTCAAAATAACTTCATTCGTCTTGGCGTTCCCAAAGAACACACATAAACTGGAGACCGATCCGAGAAAGGCTCGACGAACAGAGGGATCACTGTCGGTCAAGAGAGCTTTCGTGTGCGCTTCGAAATAGTCCAGAAGATCGACTCGCGCAACGTCGTAGAGATTGTGATATGTGGCATCCTCCGTCCATCTGGGTTCAGAACCCGCTGGAATCAAATCCGGCAGGCGAGTGTCAGAGCGCAATGCTTGAATCATATCCAAAAACCGAAGTGACGACTGCGCAAGGGACGAAATACATGATGCGTAAGCGGCGCGGACCAGAGAGCTGGGGTTCGAATTCGCGCTTGGGACGAATGGTTGAAGCCTGGGGAAGATGTATTCGGAGAACAGGTAAGCGTTAACCGGAGAGACTACTTGGACCATTTCCAGTAGCTGTGCCAGAGTGCGAATGGCGGCGACTTTCACAGAGTCCGTGCGATCGTTAAGAAGAATCATTATGTAAGGAAGTATGCGGTCCAGCTTGGCTTCGTCCGACAATCTCTCAGCGAAGGCCAGAAGAATGTCACAGGCTTTGATCCGAGCCGACGCCTTGGACGTGTTGCGTAGATTCGACACGACAAGCGTCAGAAAAATCAACACGCCATCTTCTGCTGGCGCCTGGGATGTCGACGCCTGGTGCCTATAATTGGGCAGGTCAAGGTGGACAGGAAAGGTGGTGCCGGTGAGTCTGGCGGTGGATTGGCCGAAATTGTTGCTGGCGGCCTTGGGAGAAGAGCCGAGGAAATAGGATATCTTGTCAAAATCGTAAAAGACCCGCTCGATTCTATCATCGGCCTCGCCCCTGTTGGCCGACTCGGCTTCAACCTGGGCTCTCCCCGAAGAGGGATCGGTCATGAGTGACATGTATTGGTGAAGGAAGCTGTAGAAATACTCCGGAAACGCCTTCGCCTTCCAGAAATTCAGATACTCTTCCGCCGAGTATCTCGACTCCGGCTCGAGTTGAATCATGTGGAGAATCATGGCCCGTACTTCCGGGTCTTCCACCTTCATCAACTGGCTGTGCTCTGGGCTGTACTCGCCTTTCCGATATTTATAGATCTGGCTCAAAGTAAAGATCGGGGCCTCTAAGAACAACTCTGCAATCACACAGCCAGCGCTGAAAATGTCCATTGCCCAGTTGACATTCCGATTCCCCGGCTCTTCACCGGCTTCCAGGAATCGTTCTGGGGCCAGATAGCAGGTTCGTCGCCCGGACGTATCGAAGTAGAAATAGAAGTCGGCCGGATTGTCTTCCGGAAGAAATGTAGGTTTGAAAGATGAAGAGAAATCCGAGAGATACAGCCAATTCCAGGAAGTGACCAAGACATTCTCCGTCTTAATGTCCCCGTGAAACACATCCAGCGAGTGACAATCGCGCAAAGCACACAATAGCTGGAAAGCAATCCATTTCTTTTCAATATCTTCGGGGAAAGGGCGGGTGCTGCTTACGTTAGCACATTCGACGTGACATGGATTCCAAAGAAGCCCAGGAACAACACCTACCTCATGCGGTCGTAAAGGGAACTGTGGATGTACTGGCGAACGAGGTAACCGCCCGTGCTGGTCTCCAACACCCTCTGATGGCTTAAAGCGTTGGGTACTTCAGCAAGCAAATTGCGCTCCCCTAAACTCAAACGTTAGTATACTCCGGCCCCACAACTCTTAATGCGCTCGAGGAATAGACACAGGTAAACCTACTAAGTATGGCTTTGACATATGGCTCCAGCTTCATGCTAGGATAAGGCTTCATAATCACCTTCACGAAGACGAGACCATTTTGTCGCCTTGCGCGGATGCTCTTCATGAATCTACCGCCGCCCATCGACTTCTCATATATCAGATCGGACAGCTCTGGAACATCGATCCCAGCCGAACCCGCCGAGAGGGTTGTAAGGGAGTAACCTTGACCCATGATGCCGATGCGTCTTCATCTCACAGGGATTGGGAGGAAGCCGGGATTATCCAGCAAAAACAAAAAACTAGCAAGCTATGATTCTGCCGAAGCGCTCAGGCGAGCGACAAGAATGGGTCGAGTATTGCAAGTTGATTTAAGATGAAGTCAAGTCGACGCGCTGGGGGGAAATGGCTGCTGCGGGTCACATGATACGGGTTCTACGGGGAAGGCGGTGAGTGAGTTGACTCGTGACATGGATGCACCGATGCGGTTAGCGGAAATCAGCGACCAGACAAACAATGCTTGCAACTTGCACCTAACATTATGGAGATAAATTAAACATGGGATAGAAAGGTGGTTGCTGGTTTTCTCCGAAGGGAACACAGCAGGTCATATCATGTCCAGTGGACTTTCCGCACTCAGTGGCTCCCAGATTTGAGAGCCTCGAATGAACTAGGAACCCCCTGGTCTTCCGGCTACTGATGTCACTAAGAGCTATCAGGCTTGGGGTGACGTGCTGAACCAATCAAAGCCCCAGCTATCTATCATGGACATCGGTAGTCATCCGACGATTATGGATCCTACCCACCTCTGACACTTTTGCTGGATGCTTCACCGATACTCCTGTTTTGCCGACTCTCACTCGTCACTCGTCAAGTTCAACGTTGGTCATATCGCCCACTAAGCAGCATATCGTCAGGATTCACGTGGCGCGATCGCTGCCAAGACTCGCCTGATAAGCTCTCGGATGTCAGCCATTCTTGCGAGAAAAGCTTGTTCACCGACTGAACAATTCAAAGCTCCTTAACCTGCCTGATCATACCTCTGTCGGTGGCTGTTCTGAATTTTCTTTCCGCCCGCCCTTTGTTGCGCTCCATGGTAGCGAGACTTCGTTCCTACGTCTAGCTGTCTTGGCTGTGAAGCCCAACCGTTAGGTACCCTACATGTCTTCTTCCATTAGGCCGGATTCTTCGACATCATCGACAGCGCCCGCGGATAATGGACAGCAACTCGAGCCCCCGATTATCGAAGATACCGAGCCACTGGCGGATGTGGTTCGAAAGCTGTACAAGTAAATTTTCTCATGCACTCTTAACTAACCATTAGAGAATGTACATGATATCTGACGTGTGTCGTCTGTCGTCTAGTTTCATAACCCTGGCCGTTTCTGATGTGTCGTATACTTTCGAGCAGCTAAGGTCTACTCCCCATGGTCAACATCTAAGACATCTGATTTACGCCTTGGCCGAGAACTCACATAATCCCTCCATAATTGCTGCTTTGATGTATGTTTCTCATCCGTATTCTGTTTCGAGAAGATCAGCTCTGAACCAATTTCTGAGTAGGATCTTAAAATGGGAGTTCGATAATACCACTGATGCCGACTGGGGTCTCAATGAAAGTCGCGGATATGCCTGCGAGTATGTTGCTTGGCAATTCCTCTGCCATCTCGATCAACGGGAGACCATTGAGTTCTTGCTGGAAGAGATTCAGTTATATAATCAAAGTATTGTCTCCCTGGCCCAAGCGGAGCGAGGCACTGCAGGCTTTGCGGGTTCCGTTGAAGGACACAGCAGACGAGAGAGCGAGACGATACCATTACTCCAAAGCTCTTCCCCGTCTGTTTACAACTTATTCGGGGGTCGGAGTTGCGTAGGAAGCTCCTTTGCTATGGATAATCAAGGCTCGTATAGCTCCTCTCAGGATGCACAAGAGCTGGAGAGGTTTTCCCTGTTCTTTGGCCTGAATGCATTAGAGATTGCCACCATCGCGCATGCAAAGACATTCCTGGGCCAGAAAGTGGTCCAAAGAGTCATAGACAACATATGGAAGGGGGAGATTGTATTCTGGGACACACTGAGCGTACATTCGACCAAACGACCGCACTTCCTCGATAAACGGTAAGACGGACTGCATTCGTTCATGCAGTTAGTAGCTTGCTAACCTTTGTACCCCGATACAGAACGGCAGACCCATACTCACGTCTGAGGGTCCCGGTATACCGGAAAGCGTTCGAAGCTGCCTTCTTCGTATCTTTTCTTCTTCTGTATTATGCGGTTCTCGTCGAGAGGAAGTCGACGGGCATAGGACTCTTCGAGACGCTGATGTATTTCTGGATTGCCGCGTTTGCGTATGATGAGTTCAGTGGCATGGCAGACGCGGGTATGCTCTTTTACCAGATGGACTTCTGGAAGGTGTGGAACATGGGTATCATAGGCACAGGACTGGCCTTCGTCATCACAAGTGAGTCATTCTGTAACACGCGAATCTGCCTTGTCAACGTTTCAGCTCTGTCCTGTCAGTCTGGATCTAGCACAGTGGTGTTGCCCCAGCTGAAAGAGGTCTGAATCCATGAACTGATAGGAGGGGATGTCCAGGGATTATCGGTCTGGCCCAGGAGAATGACTACATCACGGACCTATCATTCGACATTCTATCCCTGGAGGCACTGTTTCTGGTTCCACGGTGAGGATCCACATCCTTTGAATCATGTCAGGTCTGAGTTTCAGGGTCTAACTGCGGTGGACAAGACTATGCTCGCTGGTGAGCCTGAACTCTTACTTTGGAAGCCTGGTATGTCGGACCCGCCGATCGCGCGCATGGGCGCACCGATCTCCAGAACGCCCCACTGACTGGTTCCATGTGTAGATACCGGTTTTGAAGGAAATGGTATGGATAGACACACTCGACCTACCGCGTTTGACGTGGGATGGAGGGGAGGTGAGGCTGATCGATATGACTAGACCAAGGCCTTTTTCCGGTTCATCCCCGTGGTAGTAGTGCTGTATATCGGTAAGTTCAATGCCCTGATTGGGTTAAACCCCGGGCAAAAGCAAATGTCGGTGCCAACGGTGGGCAGGGTTCTTGACGACATTCACGATGCTGGCGCGCGACCGCCTTTCTCTCAGGCAAATGTCGTGGATTTTGGTGAAGGTGTTCTTTGGGTATGGCGGTGAAAACCCCCGGTGTCGACCGCTCTTTGAACTAACGGTGCGAGGCAGATCGAACGTATTGGGCTTCGTGCGTTGTTCCTAAACTTGGTGGAAAGCGTTCTTCAAAACTGATGGTGGCTGAATCGATTGGATATTAGGACATCGCTCAGGAAGTAAGTCCGACGCACTAAGCGGCTGTCATGCGGCCTGAATTGAAATTGTCAGGGGTTTGGCAAAATTGGTTGGCTCTCGCGTTAAGTTAACTAACACGCTAATCCTTTAGATTTCCCCAATCTTCGGCTACGGTTTAATGTGAGTCTTTTCTATACCTGCGCCACAGGAACTTTGGAAAAGTCGGTCGCATACTCCTACGGTCACGTTCGACGACGCCAGTGGCGTTGGAGATGCTACTGTGCCCAACGATTTGAATCATCGATTTTTTTTTTCTCCATTTTCTATTTTGGTGGTCCTCGTGGAGTCGCCCGATCGTGCGCAGTGTGGTTGCCGACGAGGGTGACGGATGGGTTGAGATACCCTGTAGGCGCCATGCCGCTGCCATGCTCTATAGGGCATCCAACCCCACGGCACCTTGGCACTGGAGCTTCGAATTACATCACAGGGAAATTGGAGAAACTGACAGCCATGATGTGCAGGTTAATCTTCGTCTCCATGACAAATCTACTGTTGATCTCCTCGTTGGTCAGTTTGATGAGTATGAGTCTAGAAGGGGTACGTTCCGTCACTTCCGTGGATTTTCTCCGAATCAGGCATGTTGATTTGTTCTCCTTAGGTCATGGCTCATGCCCGGGAAGAGTATCTCTTCCAGTCAGTAACCAACCGGTTCATGCTCGTCTCGTTTGGGGTCGTCTAACTGGTGTGGAAATAGGCTGTCCATCTACGTGCTTGAAAGCAGCAACTCCCGGCGACTAACCTATTTCATGCCTCCCTTGGTCAGTTGAGACCCTGGTTTGCACCGTTTGTTCTGGACTTGGCCAGTGACCACTGACTTCTCTTCCCCGACAGAATCTCATCCCTCTTCTTTGTATCCGTCCTCTGCGGCTCTTCTTATCTGCAGAGCGCATTCGTCGAGTGCGTATCATCCTCCTCCGAGCCACCCATCTCCCTTTTGTTGCGTTGATCTGGGCCTATGAATCTAGCCGCCGCTATGTTGCTCGGCGAAATAGTCATTTCCCCCCGACCGCGACGGCACGAGTTAGCCGACCTACATCCTCGATCCAGAGTGGTTTCGCTCTCTCCACGCACCGCGCCCCGCTCTATGCCTCCGCAACCGAGCGTTCTCTGGGCTCTGCGAGGCCTAGAGGCCGCACTAGTCCGGGTCAGCATCCCGAAGCGCGCGGGCTAGGCCCGGGGCAGGCCGGGCGTGTTGACATCGCGGATATGATCGACGAGGTGGAACGGTTGCGGACCCAGGTGGAGCGAGTGGCAGCTACGGTGGCCGTCCACCACCGGCGCCAATAAATGATTATTCATTATTGTCATTCGGGGAGAGAATGTTCGCTTTGGGGAACCTCGCGCAGGGCGGACGGACCACTGCCTCGAATGCTATGCCCACGCACTTGCTACATAGCCGGTGCCATAGCTAAAGATTTAGCGTGAGGACCGGTCCCTGACCAGTTTCCAAACGGGGAATCGTTCGAACTGAGCCCTGTTCGACAGAGGACTCGGGCGTGATTGCTCTTTCCTCTTCTTTTTCTTTTTTTATTTCGTTTTCCCTTTCTCTTTTTTTGCTTTTCCGTTTGGCTCCCGACTGATTTATTTCGGGTTATCATATTTCGTATTCATGACATCGGTGTTTTCTGGTTCATTTTATTTTCGCGTATGCACGACGGATTACCTTTCCTTTTTCTGGAATGTGGTGCTTGATGGGTGGGGAATTGATATAAGGTGATGATAAATAAACACGTACACAAATTAACGAGCAGGGGTTTGTCCCGATGGGGCAGGAGGACTTTCCCTGGTCAACTGTTTACTAGAGGTCGATGACAATAACTAGTTAATCCAGATCTCTTGTCTCTCCCATCCCATCTGCGGCCCAGTCTGATCCTCCAAAATACTGATTGGAATCAAAAGCATTTTTCATAGGGGGGGAAACGAATGGTGACGGCGAGCCTATTTTGATTGTTGGTCTGCAATTTAGGGCTGTATACTCCGTAAGTCCCTCCCCCCTCTTTCTTCTATCGTCACATTTCTTCTTACCCCTCTCCCCTTTTTTTCTTCCCGGATCATGCGGCTGTGTTTGCCAATCAGGCCAGGCGACACGCACTGCTTATTTGCCAAGCAAGGTACCAGACTGTCGGGTCCAGCCTTAACCACTTCGAGCGGAGGGAGAAGCAGAAAAAAGAAAAATCAATGTGGGTAACTCGTCCGGCCGGTGGTAATCGGGGGAACCAGGCGGTTCCAAAGTAGGAGACACTCGCGGGTCCCTCCAAGTGCCTCCAGTTGCATCCCATCCCGTCCATACAATCCCTCCTGATGGACCACCCCCCCGGTGATTGATTGACTGTCTGAATTTCCCATTGACCAAGTACTAGGTACTGCTCCTCCTGCTGGGTATTGTCCACCCACACTGTCGGTGATTCTCTTTCCTTTTTCCTTGTTTCTGTTATTTTTAATCCCCTGTCACTGGGGCTTCCCTCGGGTCTCTCTCTGGGATTGCTGTTGGAATATTATTGATTGCGGTTATTAATAAACCTCTCTGTTATTATTTTGACTTTTTGATTTTCGTCTCATTATTTTATCCTATTCGATTTTATTTTATTTTATTTTTTTTTTCTAACAGACTCGGGCAAATTACATTAGGCCACAATGACGATGCTCAGTCTTTCTCTCTCCCCCCCCTCTTCTTCCATCCCTGTTCGACCCCGGTACCGACGAAGACTTCTGACTTGACAGGCTGATGGACTGATAATTTGACCTGATCACACTCTTCCAGCGCTAAGTCATTGTGCGTGCCGACTTTCTCTTTGTCGCGCCTATCTGGATGCTGCAGAGATGGCCTGCAGTCAACCCGGTCCGGCCCTCACTCCAGCTAGACCTGCCACACCCCCCTTCACTCACCTTACTCATTCTGTGTCTCCCTCTTGCCCACCGCATTCATGCATCTGCTTTTCCTCAATTCTGCCTTGCCTGACCCAGGCGTCAAGGTTGCTGCTCGTCGCTCTCACTGTGCCAGCGCGGCGGCACCGTCCCCTCCAATTGTTATATGGCGTATTCTATTGATCCCATTTTCAGCCACGCTCCATGTTCGCCACTATTAATCGCTTCCAATGGTGCTTCTGTTGACTCATTATCTTCATCTTTCTTCTTATAAACCCTCTCGGCTTCCTTAGGTCGTGGATATAGTTCGCTGTCTGCCTGTATTGGTATCCCACGGGTGAGATTGAGAGAGAGAAAAAGTTCTCTTAGCTTGCGACAATAAGAACGCCAGTCTGTCTTTTGCTATTTTCCTGTTACTTATTCCTTCTCCTTTCTTGCATCTAGCTTTATTCTATCTTTCTTATAACCCCGCTTCTTTCTCTTTATTTTCCTCTTCATTTATCTTTTTTCCGGGCTTATAAGTTCTCTCGTTTCGTTGCCTCTCGAGCCTCGCTTCCTCCCTCTCGTTTTCGCCGCTTCTGACACTAAAAGGATGGACTGTACTTCTATGCCGTTTCCTTCCCCTCCCTCGCTCGTTCGCACACTGTCGGATGATCCAATGATGCTGGATACCTCTCCAGCTTACTCGTCGACAATGCGGTCCGTCCATAATTATGTACCTCACTCTCAGCCCCCCGTGGGGTTGGGAATCTGTCACTGCGATATGGGACCCTCTGCTGAGCAGTCGACGGTCTACACTTCCGAAACGTACCCATCACCGACAACCGACTGGTCTGATCAAATAATGCCTCCCGATACCATTATTAATGCCGCGCTGGACGTTGGCCCATTTTCTCCTGCGACAAAATACGAGCCGTTTGGCGGTTATCCGGATGTTTCAGCCTCGCCCCTCAGTTACTACGGTTCCCAGGCGTTGAGTGCCTCACCAGAATACGGCGTCCCCATGGAAATTGTGGGACATCACGACATGATCCGGAGTCAGAGTTCAGGCATGTGGCCGAACGACGTTTTCGATTCCTTTGACAGACCGTGCAAGATTAAGGAAGAGCACAACGAATGCTGGGACCAGGGTTTGCTTCCAACCGTCACCGATGTCCCCACGACTTCGGCAGTGGCACCGATGCCGCAAACGGTGACCAACAACGATATATCCTCTGATCACCAGCTGGCTGGGAGCACCAGTGGCACACTCATTGAGGTTGCTCCGAAGGACGAACGTCTCCCGAAACGCGGCCAAAAATCAGTGACGCAGAGTCATCCATACGAGGTAATCTTGAAGTGGACCAAAAGTCGTGACGAAACATCTAATAACGAACCCTCCAAGATCCCATCTGCTAGTGGTCTAGAGTGCACTACCTGTGGTACTCGCTTTACTCGACGCTCGAACTGCCGTGAGCACATGAAGAAACACGACCCATCCCGACGGAAGATGTACCACTGCGAGACCTGCGAACGACCTTTTGGAAGGCGGACTGACCTCAGAAGACACGTGGATAGTGTAAGTAACCTATATCTACAGATTAGGGACCGCCAGAGCTAACGACAACGACAGATCCATCGTGGCATTCGGAAGTTCACCTGTGATTTATGTGATCAGAAGTTCAGTCGGCAAGACACGTTAACAAGGTATGTTAGGGATTTCGAATTGTGACTCTATTGGCTTCCACGCTAAATTGATTTTCTATCATAGACACCGACCTGATTGCGAGAGACGAAAACGCAAAGCTGCGAAGGAAGCTAAACGCGAGAAAGAGACCGACCCTGTCCCGCAATCCCCCTTGACGACCGATCTTCATGAAATCAAGATGGAACGATTTACCCCAGAAATGTGATTCTACCTCCAACCTTTCGCATCCGAATGAAATACTACAAATACGACATTAGACCCACGACCAGTTTTATGCCTGCGTTGATCGCAGATATGGTCCTCGGTGTTCAGCAAATATGCTTTTTTATTTTTCATTTCCTGTTTATTTGATTTTGCGAGTTCAGTAACGGCCAGTGATGTATACCTTGATCGAAAATCATTGTACGTGACGGATGGGGGCGGCTTTTGTCATTTTTCTATATCTGCACTGTTCTGCGGTTGTGTTTTGGTTTTGCACATTTTGGACAAGTCGTTAGATCCCGCATTGAAGCGCTTGGGCGCTAATAGAAATTAGGCTTTAATGCATGGCTGGTCCATGCTCAGATTAACTTGGAGCTTTGATGGGCTTCGAGCCTTCCATTATTCATTTTTTTTTCGAAATCTCCTCTTTCTTTTCTTATTAATTGGAGAAATTTATTTTTCCATGATCTTGTTCTGTGCTAAATTTTCTCTGAGACACTCAGTGCAGCAGCTACGCGACCTTGAAATACGCTACTGGCAGGTCCACACGGAAGACCATGGAACGGCTAATCTCGACCAAAGGATGCCGATGCGGTTATTGCGGGATCTTCTTCTGGTCCATGCCATTGACTTTTCTTAGTTGCGCCCAGGCTTATTTTCCTATAAAGCCATGAACACAGACAGCCGCTTTCACTGATCGATCGGATAAGTTCTTCGATACGAATAGGCGCATTCACATGATGCCTTGCATGCGATCACAATATAGAGAAATATGGTCCAATACCTAAACGCCGCGGGTAGACTGGCACGCCAGAAGTACTAGTCCCCCAAGTAGTGCTAATTGTGGAGCGGCCAGCCGGCCAGCTTTGCGCCTTCAAGGTTGAAAATCACTCTTTAGCCTGTCGACTTTGCTTCACTGCCACTGGTGACCGGATAGTTTGGATTGCACTGCCAGATGGTCATCTTCTTCAAGATGGCGAAGCTTATACTTACGCTCGAGCACAGGCACTTGACATGCTTAAAATAGAGTCAGAAGACACCGGAGGGCAAGAGACCCCTAACCTGGGCCCAAAATCGAACTATCACAGGCCATACGGAGTACAAATTAGTACTCCGTACTCCATACACCCGCCGAGTCCACCGAGTCCACCACCCTAGTCAGAGAAGCCGGATCCCCGTCGAGTCGACACTCATTTCCTTCTTTCCCATGGGTCTGGTCCTCCTCTCGCCCGCCAGTCCTTAACTAACTAATTACGGAGTGCCTATCTAACCAACTAGAACCTGGATTCCAATCCTCCTAAATATTTCGATCGGCGAAGACCGAAAGGATCGGTTGCCGAGAGTCGTGTCGAGACAAGGAAAAACAGAAACAGAACCCTCGCACCGAACAGCGAAAACAGAAAGTACTATCGCGGTTCGTAGATCCTTTGTGCAATGGAGCATTAATTGCATGCACTGTTGATCCTTTGCGAAAGGGGGAACTTTTTCATAGGTGGAATTATTCTGGCCTGGCGTTGCCGAGTCTCGTCACTGGCCTAGCTTGGTTTTTTGTTTCTCTTCACGCCGTCACCCCGTTCCTGTCCGTTTCCCTCCATCTTTTTGCGGTGCTTTTTCTTGTTCACTTTTTTTTTTTTTTTTTTTTTTCTCTCTTGCCTTATTTTCCGGCCTCCTATCTTTTGTCTTATATGCCTTCTTTTCTTCTCTTATATATACAGTTTCCCACTTTTATGTCGTCTCTGTTTCAACTCCCAAAACTAGGCACCCATCTTCCTTAGCGGCCGAATTCGCCGTCCAGTTGTTATTCAAGCACCGCGAACAAAAATACCATTATCTACTCCGATAGTGATGTGTAGGGCCAGCAGGACCCATCCAAGAGACTATAGACTATGGATCGCATTCCTTCTCGGATGCGACTAAATCAACCCAACAAGACACAAGTACTGTTTCCACCCGGAAGACCGAAGGAGCTATCCCTGGGAGGTGCTTCACCCGAGCTGGAAAAGATTAAGCGGATGCGTGTCCCGCTGTTACATCTTACGTCTATAGCGCAGCAACTCCTCCCCTCTAGATAGGTACCACTAGAGTAAGGTACCTAAACTACTCTGCAATAACTCATCCGCAAAGTCCAGGCCGAACAAGTACCATCTAGACTTAGTTTACTATCCATCTACTATTTATTACTTATTAGTGACCATGGCTACTGACTCGCAGGACCCAAATCACTTGCTCAATAGCTAACACTATCTACCAAAGTAATCTCTAACTCAATCGAATACTTCCAGTAAACAGTATTGCTGTGTAGTGGTAGATTAAACTGAAACCAACACAAATAAGAGTCCCCAATATGGGTCTGCTAGGTCTGCCTGTCCCATTTTCTCCAGCCTTGTCTTTGTTTCTTACGGAACTCACCCGGTTGGTCTGGATTGTCTGACACGGACAGGCAGATAGGTAATCCTACCGTCCACGGGTGCCTACTGACATGTGGAGCCTAGATAGATACAACCCTTGCGAGAAGGCGTATAAGTGTCCAGTCAAGGCAGCACAACAAATGCCACCTAGGCTATGCCTTTCCAGAAAATGGGAGATATGGCGGTGTGGTTTCAGAGATAGATAGAGACTCGGGCATGGCCACATTCTTCATACCACAAGCATCGTTGACTCCCAATGGGGGTTCAAGCACAACATGTTCGGGAGCGTATCCTAAATCAAACCCCAGACACAATATCCAAACTCCTTTATGAACTTGGTACACAACCAATTCGAATCCTGGGCGACACTCCCACCAGCTTACTCGACCCTGGAGATCACCTAGGATCTATAAGTCCATTCGTATCGAAGGCTAAGTGCGCTATTCACGCTTGCCATCCAGGCCTCCACACTCGTTTTCTCGCGATGAACGTATACCCCGGGAACCCTGCCTATTTCGTCCTTGACGTCAACAATGTCGACTACGTCTATGAGACTGCTCATACTGATACGACTCCGATCCCTATCTACGTCCTTCGCCTGTCGAAGAGGAAGATAAGCACCACTAGACAGCGACAGTTAGATGCTACAATTGCCGAGAGATTAAGAGCGATGCACAATGGACATGGGGATGACCCTCTGCCGTTGCTTGATGATTTCCAATCAGACGGTTGAGTATCGCAGTCCGCGTAGTCTTCGGCGGTAGATCTGCAACTTCTCCTCGATCGCTCAACTTCCATATCGGACTTCGATCCCCATCTGATGTCAATTTTGTTGGTTCTTGCCTACGCAGGACTGGAAGCTGCGGTGCTGATGTCCACCGATCAAGCAACTTGAACTACATTTGCTCAGTCCTTTTTTCTGCTTTAGATCACCTGGTCCCTTGATTCGAGATTGATTGTTGGAATTCACCTAAGGAGAGTGAAAGCGAGAGAGAAGGAAATATCTACACTGCAAGACTGCAACTTCAGAAAGCTAAGACCTTCACTTCACAAATCTATAACCTGATCAAAGCCACTCGCAAACTGGGCCCAGATCATACCAGATCATACCAGCCACCAGAGAAGAGATGGATACCCGGCACGCGAGGGGTTCCGATGATGCAGACGGCGAGTATCTGAAGCAACTGTATTGTGTCAATACTTGGTCCGAATACAGCGCCGTCGAGTATGAATTCTTGTGCAGACAGCCGAGAAGCTAATGCACTTCAACAGAAAATCCACGAATATTTCGTTTCCATCTGTCCAATGAACCAGCAGATACGTATTGATGATAAATACTTTGATTCTTCTATGGTGGTTGCTACGCGACAGATATGTGTGATGTGGTTGTCTAAAGTGGAATAGCTGAGTCACGTCCTAGTCATGTCCGTGATACAATCGACTGGCAGTATCTCAGAATCGGGGGGGGGGGGGGGGGCATTGATTGTATCTACGGGGCAACCTTTTCTTTCGTGGTTTCAATATTTCCCACGCTGCCCTCCTTTCAGCGTGGCCCACATTTGTCACAAGGATGTAGCTGCAGACCTCATGGTACGGCGTAAGGCAAGGCGAGACAATAAGAATACGGAGGTACGAAGGCATCGTTGCGATGATTGGCACTTGCTTATTCCAAATCATGTCGGGCGGCCAATAGGAATGTGCATTTTATTGAAGTAAAACGTACTAGGTAGGATCTTATGAAAGATAGGAATGAAAGTGGACATGTAGGTAGGTAGGGATGATGTACCCCTCATTTGGAATTCTTCCTTGAAGAATCTAGTAATATCTGGTGGTATTATAGCCATTCCCGCGTCGAACTAGGTGCAGGCAACAATGACTACTTACCTTGGGATGTTGTACGTGGGTACTAACTGATAGACAAGGCTTCCAGGCTCTATCTGCAGGTCTCCATCTCCTTAACCAATCTGTCCTTCCACTTCCATGTTACGAAGCACTGGCTGTATCATCCCACAATCAGCAGGAGACCCTGTGAAGTACAGTGCAACACCAAGAAACCCCCTCACTTGATCCTGGTCCTCAAGGCCGGGTGCAGGAGCGTATTGGTGTGACGATGCAAGGTCGTTCCTTGTGGTATTTCTTCGCTTACGCCAACATCCTATTGGATCGATTCCTCTCTGGTGAGCCAGCAAATTGCATCTCCTCAGGTGCTTGCCTGCCTGCCTGCCTACCGTACCTACTACCTGCTACTTGTGTACCTTGCGGGCTGATGGTGAGTAGCCAAGTGACTTGGCTATATCATATGATTCAGTATAGCCCAGGACAGGAATGAGCATAAGCAAGCGCCTCGAAAGGAGTTGAACATCCGGAACGAACACTTCAGCCTTTTCTATTGGAAGATGTATTTCCCGGGCCAAGGAAGAAGCGGGAGATCCTCCGGTCTGATCACTACCTTTTGATTGTTGGATGGGAGGACGAGTTGGCTGAGAGTTTATATATAGTACCAAGTTGGAACTGTGCGTATGGCTCTGCCTCGGCTGCTGAATTTTCATGAGAAGGCTGAGGATTATGCAGGCCATACTCGGCAAATTTAGGCTTGGGCCTAGCTAAGGTCATAACGACTTGCCCTGGCTTACCTTCGGAAAATATATGATCGCATCGGCGGATGTGAGTGATCGTTTGGTGCCCAGGCCTTCTACAGCCTTGATGGTTTACTGTTTCACACCTACACGACTGTTAACCCACCGGGCGGAGACCGAGAATGCGGGGTAGGTGACTGGGTAGAAAAGACAGCAAGCAATCACAGGAGCTGTAGTAGATGCCGGGGGGGTGGCGTTTCGGTGGATATAGTGGAAGTAAACCCCGTGTGTAAGTCTCTCGAAGATTGAGGATAGCTGCATTCCTGTGTTCCGACTTCCGACTTTCAACAATGTCTCGTGGATAGTGACACCAGAGGAGCAGGTTTTACTGAATGTCGACAGCGACGGTCAAGCAAGGGGAGACGAGGCGAGAGAGCCGTCAGCAAAAGGAATGATGACCCCCCCGCAATGGCCCTCCGTTCTGCCGCTCATTGCCGCCCGGCGTATCTCCCGCAAACAAAAAAGTCGAGATAAATAAGAAGGGGCCGACTTGCTTACCGTCTAGTTCTTCCCCGCCTCTCTTCGATCGTTTTTCCCGATTGCCACCACAAATTACACAACATGAGTACTACTACCACGATTACCGCGCCGCCCCGCATCACCGCGGAAAACGTGGCCACCCTTTTCCCAGATGTCGATACCTCGCTGGCTCGCGAGGTCTTCCCCGCCGCCAGTGGGAACTCCGTGCGGGAGGGCGGCGAGTTGGCGGGATACGATGAGGAGCAGGTCCGGCTGATGGAGGAGGTGTGCATCGTTCTGGATGACGATGACAAGCCGATTGGGAGCGCCAGCAAGAAGACGTGTATGTTTCATCTTATCTCGAATTGTTGAACATGGACGGATCCACAGTCGGCCAATTCCATCTCTTCCCTTCGCTGACAATAGATACTACAGGCCACCTGATGCCCAACATCGACAAGGGCCTCCTGCACCGTGCCTTCTCCGTCTTCCTGTTCGACTCCAACAAGCGCCTGCTGCTCCAGCAGCGCGCCACCGAGAAAATTACCTTCCCCGACATGTGGACGAATACCTGCTGCTCTCACCCCCTGGGAATTCCCGGCGAGACCGGCGCCCAGCTGGACGCCGCGGTGCTGGGCGTGAAGCGGGCTGCGCAGCGCAAGCTGGAACAGGAGCTGGGAATCAAGCCCGAGCAGGTGCCGTTGGATAAGTTTGAGTTCTTCACAAGGATTCATTACAAGGCCCCGAGCGATGGGAAGTGGGGAGAGCATGAAAGTACGTGACTCATATAATGTCAGGATTCTGGATATTGGACCGCCCGCTAATTAGGTGTACTATAGTCGATTATATCCTCTTCATCCAGGCCGACGTCGATCTGAACGAGAACCCCAACGAGGTCCGCGACACGAAGTACGTCTCGGCCGATGAACTGAAGGCCATGTTCGAGCAGCCAGGCCTCAAGTTCACGCCTTGGTTCAAGCTCATCTGCAACTCGATGCTGTTCGAGTGGTGGAGCCACCTGGGCACTGCCGCGTTGGACAAGTACAAGGGCGAGACGGAGATTCGCCGGATGTGAAATCGTATAATACGCATCCGTTCGCCATGAATATGTTGTGGAACGGTGGACGGTAGTCCATCGCATTGCTGACTGTTTATTTCTTGTTCTAATTTCGGGATATACCATTACAAGCCGGTTTAATATTTTTATCACCTTCAACTTGAAGCTGAATTGAACAAATTGCATTATTATATCGCACGCTATCGCCGATTCGTATATTCACCTTAGGAGATATATGTACACTCGCAAGATCAAAACCTAGGATTGGTTCGAGGATTCTGCATCGGTCACCAAAAACAATATACAGCTGCCCAGGATCACCGCGCCCACCACCGTAAAAGTCATCTGCGTCTTCCACCCGCTCTGCACCAACGCCGCCCGCCGACTATATTTCCTCACCGTCCGGACGTAGTTCGCAAACCCGTTCAACAGGGCCGCTATGCTCAGCACCCAGAAGATGATGCCCAGGGGCAAAGCCATGCGTCGTTCGAGACCCGTCGGTTCGCCGTGGAAGTGGAACGAGATTATGATGGCCAGGGACACCACGCCCAGGTACATAGAGAGCCGGAGCCAGGAGAGAAAGGTTCGTTCGTTGGCGCAGTGGTCGCGGGCGTCGGAGGTGGCGTTTTCGAATAGTAGGGCGCCGAAGATGGGCCGCGTGAGGAAGATGTGTTGGTTGTCTTCGAGGTGGCTTTTCCGGTCTCCCGTTAGTTGGGACTCTGCGAATGACAGCGTTCATATTACTCACTCATTTACCATGACGGGCTTTGAGTTCGTCATGTTGATGAGGGGGTTGTAAGGTGGGCGCTCAGAGGGCGCCTCGGACCCTTGGACGTCTGCCATGTTGGCGGAGTGTTGACGATGGAGGAAGGATATTTCTGATTCCGATTTTGAGGCGAGCGACGAGCAGCTCCGGGGCTGGTCGTCCTCTTGCGCTGGGGTCGAGGAAAAGAAATGTCCGGCGTGGATGGAGGATCCGATGACTGGTCCACGTGACGGGTCTATGCTCGTTCGGGAATGATGTCATGTGTCTCCAGTCCCTCTCCCGTGTACTGCATCGCGTTGTCTTTCTCTTCCTATTCTGTTCATTGAAGTCTCGAATTCATCCATCGTGTCTGGAATTCCAGTTCTTTGCGGAGTGGACACCGCAAGTCTTGAACTGATAGATTTGATCGACACCTCCACCCCAAGCAACAATGTCTCTGGATCCCACGGCTGCGCCCTTTGACAGTGGGGTCGCCAATTGCGGGGCGTCTGCGAGCGGCTGGCTGCTATTATTTGATCTTCATCATTGAAGAGCTATCCCCGTAGGGAATGGTCATGTTTATTCCGTACCGTTTACACCGTTCTCCCGCTGACTACCCTTGCGTGCTCCAACCCTGCAATTCATGCTCCGACAGCAGCAGCAAGGATGCGCGGTATAATGCTGATATGGATCATCATGAGTCACCAACCAATGCGCTGTGGATCCCGCTTCTTTGTAGGGACCAAATAACTTTATTGTATTCTCTGGAAAGCAAATTTCTGTCGATTGTCTCCGAAGTCCGAACCAAACTAACCCAAGCTAAACACTCCAAGCTAAACACTAAAAGTCAAGTTCCGCCCCCGCTTCGCGCCTTGCAGTCTGCTTACTTTTTTTTTTCTTTCTTTTCCTTTCCGGCTGCTCTTCTCTCCGTCTTTCCGTCCCGCTCGTTTGCTTTCCCTCTCGCGAGTCAAGTACTCCGAGGTTTCTCCTTCTCTCGTATTCCGTCTAAACAAAGAGACATGCGGAGGTTTAGTGGCGGACTAAACCGTACTCAATTCAATTAGGTTCTCAGTTGATTGATTCCTTGACTCACTTCACTCTACTCATTCATAACCATCATGGCCGGAGCCAAGAATGCGCGTTCGCTCAGCGCAACCGAGCAGCAGGCTCTACAGGGACAATTCCGATCCAGCTCTCCCCTCGCAGAGACGGCAATCGCTCGGGACTTGGAGAATTATGCGGACGACGAAAGCTCCGCGCTGACTACCGACGACGATGCCTCCGAGACGTCCACGATCCGCGCGATGAACAGCCACACCGGCACGAACCCCCATTCTCTAGCTGGTTCGTACCAGCGGCCGAGCTTCTTTACCACCGTATCCCATGCGACGGTTGTGCCTCACCGCGCGGAGCATGAAGGCTTGACGCGGAGGGAGCGCGAGCAGGCCATTGAGGACGAGCGGGACCTTCTCAGCGACAACAATTTCGTGGGCTCTGCTGGTCCGAGGAAGGAACGGCGGAGCCAGGATTCTGGAGCGAGGCCGGTGGAAACGACATCTTTACTGGGTTCTCGACGGGGCAGTTCGCATCCGACTGTTGAGGATGCTGATGAGATCGATCGCAAGTGGGAGGAGGCGGTTATGGCCGGGTTGATTCATACGACGTGGAAACGGGAAGCGCAGGTCATTGGGAAGAATGCCGCGCCATTGGTGGTTACCTTTCTCTTGCAGTACTCTTTGACGGTGGCGAGTATCTTCACGCTGGGTCATTTGGGCAAGAAAGAACTGGGTGCGGTCAGCCTGGCCAGTATGACGGCGAATATCACCGGGTATGCGGTCTACCAGGGCCTCGCGACTAGTTTGGATACGCTGTGCGCCCAGGCCTACGGTTCTGGACGGAAGAAGCTGGTAGGTCTGCAGATGCAGAAGATGGTCTTTTTCCTCTGGGTCATATCTGTGCCGATCGTCGTTTTGTGGTTCTTTGGAGACCGAGTCCTTCTTCGGATTGTGCCGGAAACAGAAGTTGCACAGTTGGCCGGCCTCTATTTGAAGGTGGTTGCACTGGGCGCTCCGGGATATGCCTGCTTTGAGAGCGGGAAGCGTTACGTGCAAGCGCAGGGCTTGTTTTCTGCGTCCTTGTACGTTTTGCTTATCTGCGCGCCTCTCAATGCGCTCATGAACTGGTTGTTCGTTTGGGTACGTACTACTGGCTTTGACAGCGCTATCTACCGATCTGACAAGCTAACGAACACTAGAAATTCAACTGGGGATTTGTTGGTGCCCCCATTGCAGTGGCCATCACGGACAATCTCATGCCCCTTTTCTTGTTTCTTTACGTATATTTTGTCGCCGGTGGCGAATGCTGGAATGGGTTTACTTACAGAGCCTTTCGCAACTGGGGCCCGATGGTCCGACTTGCTCTGCCTGGTTTGATCATGGTCGAGGCGGAATGTCTTGCCTTTGAAATCCTGACGCTGGCGTCGTCGTACCTTGGCACAACTCCCCTGGCAGCGCAGTCGATTCTGTCCACGATCTCCAGCATTACCTTCCAGATTCCTTTCCCTCTCTCGATTTCCGGTAGCACACGGGTCGCGAATCTGATCGGAGCGACTCTGGTCGACGCCGCTAAAACGTCCGCCAAAGTGACTATGGTCGGTGCCGTGATCGTCGGTCTACTCAACATGCTCTTCCTTTCTTCCCTGCGCGACTACATCCCTCGCCTTTTCACGTCCGACGACGAAGTTGTCGAGCTCGTCGCGCAAGTCCTTCCTCTCTGCGCCGCATTCCAACTTTTCGACGCTCTAGCCGCCAACTGCAACGGTATCCTCCGTGGAATTGGCCGGCAGGAAATCGGTGGCTACGTCCAGCTCTTCTGCTACTATGCCATTGCCATGCCAATCAGCTTCGGCACCACTTTCGCTCTCGGCTGGGGCCTGTTCGGCCTGTGGTCTGGCGTTGCTCTTGCCCTTCTCCTGGTGTCGATAATCGAGGCGATCTTCCTCCGTCAGACGAACTGGGACCGGTCAGTCGAGGACGCATTGGAACGAAATGCCGCGACATAGACTCTTCCCTCTTTCTTGTATTTGCATGCACACATATATATGATGATCGACGTGTAACAACTCCCTGGTTGGCTTTTGTGGTTTCATTGCATGTTCGTTCGAAGAGATTGTACAAAAGTTCCCTATGAGGATACCCTTTACGTGGTCATGATTATGTATAACGTTTTGTTTGTGTTGACTAAAAGTCGTTTTCTTGATTTTAACCTCATGATTTGATACTCGCGTCTGGTTAGAATGAACATATCGTTATCCTTTTTGCTTTCCCATACCCTTGTCAATCTGTAAAAGAATAATACATAGCCTCAAATCGAAGAAGTCCAAACATTCTATCTTCATGACCTTGCAATTCTATATCATAGACTTAAAAGAGAAGAATTTGCTCTAACAAATACATTAAAAAAACAATCATGAATGATATCTTTTATCCCCAACCACATGCATAACGAAAAGCCTCGCAACCATATCATAGTAAACATACTCAACTCCGCGAAAGGCCAGGAAAACGACAAGAAAAAAAAATTAAACCAGAAACTACAAACTAGTAATCCAACAGCGCCCAAGTCTGCTCATCCACCGTCGGAAAGATCATACCCGCCGTCAACAGCTCGTCCCCGGCCCGCGCCACATCCGGCAACGGCAGACCCAACTTCGCCGCAATCATCTGGACATGCAAACCCTCGTTATTCTGCGGCTCCGTCTTCAACAGATTATACACGCGTTTCGCGGCAGGCGTCATAGCAGGCAAAGCCCGGTTCCCAGCAGCGCCGTAATCATCAACGCCGCCCATCGAGGCATCTCCAGCCCCAGCGCCTCCAGCCGCATTACCAGCACCACCGCCAGGGGGACCCCTCGTGAAGAACAAATGCACGGCAGCCGCCTCCAGCAGATGGAAATGCAACTCATTAATATCCGTAACGGGACGAACCGAATGCGCGCCCACAAACCGCTTATTCCCGAACGCCTTCAACTTGCCGAAGATCTTCGCGTAGCCGTTCAACTCGACCTGGTCCTTTCCGGGCTTGCCGGGGCCCTTGGCGCCGTCGTCCGTGTCCATGTTGTCGGCTGTCGTGGAGTCGATCCACTGCTTTGCTTCGATCTCGCCGGTGCCGTCGTCGATCTTGTATGTGACATTTGTGCTCTGAGAGCTGATGTTGCGGACTTGGCCGATGAAGCAGAGGCTGGAGACGTCGGCGCCGTCGATCTGGTAGTTGGCTTCTGGGTAGGGTTGGGAGGCGTCGAGCGCTTGTTTGACGGTGATGGGGCGGAGGGTGTTGTTGTTGAAGTCGCCCTATGGAGGAGAAAGATGTTAAAGGGGGATGACGGGGATGACGGGGAAATGAGGCCTTACCTTTCCACCTGCTGGGCTGTTCATTTCACCGGGCATGAAGCCGCCGCCTCCGCCGCCGCCGCCAGAGCCGTATTGCGAGTTGCCGTAGCTGTTGTAGTTATCTGGGTAGAGGGGATAGGTATTAGCGAAGAGGCGCGCGAGAAACTGGGATATTTGTGAAAGGGTTGATGAGGAGGAGGTAAAAGGGGGGGGGGAAAGACACACCCATTTTGATTGATCAAAATTGAGGTAGGGCTGTGTGTGTACTGGTGAATCCGGTACGATGAATGCAGAACCGTGAAAAGAAGGCCGACAAGCAGTGAACATCAATCATTATCCATTTTACCGCTTCGGGACGTGTTGGACGCGTCGCGGGGGACCTGTGTGTTTGCCATGTTTGCATTTCCGGGTCGGGAGCTCGGGCTCAACTTGATCCGTTATACTTCACCGCCTTGGGAACTTTTTTTTTTCTCGGTCAAAAAAAAAAGTTCGAGGCCAAGCCGAAGAGGAGGAAAACAATAACCTTCAAATCAGTTCGATTTTTCGACTGATTGTCAATCTTAATCAATATGCCTGCCCGACGAGCGGCGTCTCCGGCGATGTCGGAGAATGAATTCGACATCACGAATGCCTTGTTCCAGAATGATAGCGATTCCGACAACGAGCAACAGTCTGCAAAAGCCTCCAAGCGGCCGAAGCCCGCTCCGGCGCAGGACCTGGATTTTCTCGGAGGAGCAGGAGCTGCCGACGACGATGACGAGGATAGCGACGAGGCGTTTATCGCGGAGAAGCAGGCGTCTGCGAACCGGAAGGGATCGAATCTCAAAGGTCGCACGGTGAAGAAGGGTGGTGGATTTCAGGCCATGGGGTTGAATGCGAACCTGTTGAAGGCGATCACTCGGAAGGGTTTCTCGGTGCCGACGCCGATTCAGCGGAAGACCATCCCTGTGATCATGGACGACCAGGACGTCGTCGGTATGGCTCGAACGGGATCCGGAAAGACCGCTGCGTTCGTGATTCCGATGATCGAGAAGTTGAAGGCGCACAGCACCAAGATCGGATCGCGAGGATTGATTATGTCGCCGTCTCGTGAGCTGGCGTTGCAGACGCTGAAGGTCGTCAAGGAGCTGAGCAAGGGGACCGATCTGAAGTGTGTTCTCCTGGTCGGTGGTGATAGTTTGGAGGAACAGTTTGGGATGATGGCCGGCAACCCTGATATTGTGATCGCGACTCCCGGACGTTTCTTGCATTTGAAGGTGGAGATGGATCTCGACTTGTCCAGTGTCCGTTACGTGGTGTTTGATGAGGCCGATCGACTGTTCGAGATGGGTTTCGCTGCGCAGTTGACCGAAATTTTACACGGTCTGCCTCACAATCGCCAGACGCTGCTGTTCTCCGCTACGCTGCCCAAGTCACTTGTGGAATTCGCCCGGGCTGGTTTGCAGGAACCTACTCTGATTCGTTTGGATACTGAGAGCAAGATCTCTCCCGATCTTCAGAATGTTTTCTTCTCCGTGAAGTCTGCGGACAAGGAAGGAGCTTTGCTTTACATCCTTCATGATGTTATTAAAATGCCCGTGGGCCCCACCGGGGTGGCCGAGAAGGTCTACGACGAGACGCTCGATCCGAAGAACAAGAATTTCAAGAAGCGAAAGCGTCCAGACTCTGGAAAGAACATCTACAAAGAGTCCCCGACAAAGCACTCGACCATCATCTTCGCGGCGACGAAACATCATGTAGACTTCTTGTACGGCCTTCTACGCGAGTCTGGATTCGCCACATCTTACGCCTACGGTTCCCTCGACCAGACTGCTCGAAAGATCCAGGTACAGAACTTCCGCACGGGTGTCTCCAACATCCTGGTTGTGACCGATGTCGCAGCCCGAGGTATCGATATTCCTATTCTTGCCAACGTGATCAATTACGATTTTCCCTCCCAGCCTAAGATCTTCGTCCATCGTGTTGGCCGAACGGCCCGTGCTGGGCAGAAGGGTTGGAGTTACAGTCTTGTTCGCGACGCCGATGCGCCTTATTTGCTCGACCTGCAGCTCTTCCTCGGAAGACGGTTGGTTGTTGGCCGCGAACACGGCGACCAGGTCAACTTTGCCGAGGATGTGGTGGTCGGCAGCATTCCCCGAGACGGTCTGTCGCAGCGCTGCGAGTGGGTCACCAGAGTGTTGGATGACGATGCGGACGTCGCAGCGCAGCGGGTGGTGGCCACTAAAGGAGAGAAACTTTACATGCGAACTCGCAACGCCGCCTCGCTCGAAAGTGCCAAGCGGGCGAAGCAGGTTGTGTCCTCCGAGGGCTGGTCCCATCTCCACCCCCTCTTCAACGAACCGGAAAACAACATGGAAGCGGAGCGCGAAAAGATGCTGGCGGTCATCGGAGGCTTCCGACCGCAGGAAACGATCTTCGAGGTGAACAGCCGACGTAACGGGAAGCACGAGAGCGAGGAAGCCATTGATACGATCAAGCGAGTCCGCACGACACTCGACTCGAAGAAAAAGAAGAAATCGCAGGCCGATGGACAGTCGGAGTTTGTGGAAGATGCCGCAACGACCGGTGCCAACGAGGCTGGGACGAACGACGACGACGAACAGGCTGGCGGTGCTGCTGTTTCCGACGGAGAAAACGACGAGGACGAAGGCCAGGGCCCGGCTGACAACATGTCACTGGCATCCGAGTCCGATCTCGAAGTGACCTTCTCGTCCTATTCGCAACCCAACAAGACAAAGAAGGACACGGCAGCCTCCTTCCAAAACCCGGAATATTTCATGTCCTACATGCCCAACAGCACCAACTTGGCCGAAGACCGCGCCTACGGTGTACACACCGGCACCAATGTCAACTTCACGCAGGCCTCCCGCGGTGCGACCATGGACCTGCTCGGCGACGAAGGTGGCAAGAATTTCGCCGAACCTCGCACGCAGGTGCGCTGGGACAAGCGACACAAGAAGTACGTGTCACGGCAAAACGACGAGGACGGATCCAAGGGCACGCACCTGGTTCGCGGCGAGAGTGGTGCCAAAATCGCGGCCAGTTTCCGCAGCGGTCGATTCGACGCCTGGAAGAAGGGCAAGCGACTTGGCCGCATGCCGCGGGTGGGTGAAGCAGAGGCCCCCGGCATGGGCGCCGACCTGCACAACCAGATGCACGGTCGACGCTTCAAGCACAAGAAGGAGCAGGCTCCCAAGCGGGCGGACCCTCTGCGTGCGGATTACGGCAAGATGAAGAAGAAGGGCGATGCTGCTCGGGAGCGCCATCTCTCGAAGGCTGGTGGTGCGGCGTCCAGCGGTAAGAGCGAGATCAAGAATACCGACGATATCCGGATAGCGCGGAAGCAGAAGCAGAAGCGCAGAGAGAAGAATGCCCGGCCGTCGAGAAAGAGGAACTAGACAGGCCCGTGTACACTGGTCTCTGCGTTGATGGGGTGAGACCTCTAGGTTTTAATGTATATATTGATACCATTCTGTTTTACGAGACCGAGCAAAATAGATGCTCTGTGGAAATATCTTCAAAAGTTCAACTCCATCCCGAGATGCATCTTAACACCTCCAACAGAGACACTTTAAAAACCCAACACGCTGTCTAAACAAACCACCACAACAAACATGCTGTAAACTCAAAACAAATAAACAACAACCTCAACCCCCCAAGAGCCGCCAACCAATCAGCCAAGCAGCCAAGAAGAACCAACCGGTACATTTCCAGACCGCCATAAGCAGGACAAAAAAGAAAATAAACCCAAGAAAAAAGAAAACCTCCACCCCCAAGCCAACAACAGTCAACACACACACACAGGAGGATCCAGAACCCAGAAACAAAATTATGTAAATAAAAACGAGACCTTAAACCAAAGAAAGAAAACAATAAGGCCCCATATGTACAGTATGCATGCACTACGCATACATGACATCGATATCGATATGGATACCCAATCCAATTCTCCGCCACAACGGAGATCAACTAAGAAAACTAACTCACCTTACATGGACATGGGTCGTGGATGGGTATGTTAAACTTAGTACGGAGTACAGATACCATGTAGGTAACTACGAAGGAAGGCTAGGAAGGAAGGATTGTTAGTCCAGGAGATCCACATCCACATCCACCGCCAAAGTAAGAATCTGGGACGCATTGGATTCAATAAAAGACATGTCACATTTGCGCATCACATCATATCACATTTCTGTCCTGTTTGGGGTTAGTAGGCGTATGGATGGGATTGTGGCTAGTTAGTTAGTTACCTAGGTGGGATTAGTTAATTAACTTGGAATTGGGAGAGAAAACAATCTACATAGAAACAAGGTAAATAGCGATTATGTACATACGTTGTGGTGGTGGATGTAAAGAAGCCAATTCACCAACACCATAACAGAACAAGTTCTTCTCTCACAGCCACGGAGAAACAGAAATGAAGCACCAAGATACCGTAATAGGAGATGGGATAATATGTACTACCAGTTACGACTCTATCAAAAAATTAGTTAGTTAGACACTCGGAAGAGTAAGCTCACCTGCAGATTCTTGGCTCCGAAACAGCCCGAGACTATTGGATGTGCGGACAAGGAAAATGTGATTTGTGTGGAATGTGGATTTTGCCGTTGGTTTGTTTGGTGGATAACAATTGAAGGTTAGTCTTATCACGTACAGTATGTATACTGTATGTAAGTACCTCTGTATGTGCATACTGACCGATTTACTAGGGCCTTGTAGTTAACTAGAGTTGACGGTTGGTCATTAAGCTGCACTGTGCGTTTGCCTTCGTTATCTTGTAGCCGGGTTGGGGATGCGATTCACGTGCTGGGCGTTGGAAGAGTGTCTGGGTCATTCTAGTAGTATATAGGTTTATTTCAAAGGGTTTAGTATTGTGTGTGGTGAAAGAATTTCCTAAGCCGATATACTGTCGCCCTAATCACAGACCAGAGCCCTACATAGATGATCAACGGAGCCGGAGTCCAACTCATTCTCTACCCACTCAACCTAAACCCAGAAGTAGGATTAAGTTGCATAAGTCGGAGAGGATCGGGATCGACGACATGGATTTTGACTTAGCATTCTGCGAGCGTATGCATTCGCTAGAAGTTATGTGTTGCTATCTACGCACTGACATACGTCCGAAAGATTAACCACCGAGCATTATGCTCACTCACTCCGGCTGTCCTGTCCAGTACAAATAGTCCTACGTAGTAAGCATACTTCAGGTATAATGTCGCCGTAGACTTCAAGTTTAATCTAGTTACAGGCAGGTCGTACCAAGTATGGTAGGACAGCAGGGGACATGCTCCACAGCTGGGAATACAACAAACATCCGTTAAAAGGTTTATTGCCTCCTATGCACTTGATTAGTTAGTTGGTGGAAGCGAGTGACTACACTACTGTAAGTGACTTGATAGCTGACCACTTCTACTCTCTTGGCGCTTTTGATCCGTTTCCTTTCCCCTTAGGGGAAAATACCTGCCTACTCTATGTCAGCAGGTAGGTACATATACGACAGATACTGTGACAAGGAAACTTGGTAAATGCGAGCACTAGTCAAAGTAATAGTTCTGCTGTAGGGGAGTTGGCTAGATATTGCTATCTCTTTGAACACCTGAACAGGCCGATAAAGAATCAGTATGTAGGGAAGTAACTCGCTACGGGGAAAATTGATATCTCTCCCGGGACAATGCCGGCGCAATAACTTTTGTCTTATTCTATCGGGAGAATATAGGACATATCTCGTCAATTATTGCGTAACCCCCTTCCATCCGATGGTCCGGGTATAGTTCCGCGACGAAAGGGGGTTTTCTTTCATTATTTTCCCATTGCGGTCCGATCCGAGGGAATTATTGATTTCATTTATATCTTCCCTGTCATTCTTTCTTGTCATCTCCACGGTAGTGTCCGACTGAGTCGAGAGAGTCGCGAGAGAATTAGAAATGAAGGAAAAGAGAAAGGAAGGCTACTCATAATAGGTATTATGGCGAGAAGGCCTTTATTGCCGACTTGCAGAAACCTTGATACTGGTCACATCCTCACCGACACTCCCGCGAACTCACTTCGTCTCAACCTCAACGCCAACCCCGAGGAATAGAAGGGTTCTAACGCAGATGACGGGTCATTCGTTCATCACTTGTTGATGGAGCTCAACGGCTCTTTCTAGTTTTCTTTTGTTTTGTGGATAATCCGGTCATTTGCCCAAGGATCACCAACCGCCTACTACGCCTACATACATTGCACTGTGCATACAGAACGAACAACCGGTCGATCTGGTTCGCTCACAAGGCTGCGTCGGCCGAGTACCATGAGCCCAGTCTTTTACTTTATGGAAATGACTTAGTTGAGCTATTTTTCCTTCCCCCCCCCCCTTCTTGCGATTTCGACGCGCCACCCTCGCGTAAGCAGTCGTGGTAAGCAGGCAGGAAGACAAGCCAGTCAGTCCTTGCTCTGGCTTCCTGATATCATGGGAAACTATTGGCAGGGGGTCCGCTTGGCCCTATCGTCGCTGCAACTGCAAGAACCGGCATTTCCCAACCTTCTGGGTCGTCACGAGGAAGACCCGAAGACTGAAGATGTACGGTCAATACTCAATATGCACCGCTAATATGCGACAGGTCGGATATCCAGAGTTTAGATCAGGATAGGTAAGTGGTCGAAAGTAAGGGAAAAAAATCATTGATGGGTGGTGACCCTGCGCGACCTTCCCTGTTTTCTTTTCTTCTTTACTCGTTATTGCCCATATTCCCCCACCCAGCAGACAGGTATCAATTCCCGTCCGAGGAGAAAAGAAATCCGGGTCAGGATCATCGGATATCCATGTCAGCGCATTCGAGGATCGTGCAAATTCATCGTCCGCTGGCGACGAGGCAGTCTGCGGCCATTGGTCGTTTTCTTCCGACTTGGTCGTCATGCGAGATGAACGGACAGGAAATGGCCTCTTCATTCTGGTATCTGGCGCCGGCGGAGTTTCCTATCCGAGCGCGCGCCCAATCGTTCTGATTCTTTGATCCTCGTCTATCCCGGCTTACGTGGAATGTCACCTGGATCGGTGTATGTTGAGTTTAGGCAGTCGCGACGCAAGACCAATGTGCTGGAGGGTGCAGGCCTGGAGAATTAGCAGCGTATCATGTCTGGACAGACTTAGCAATGTTCCTCGTGATGGCATTGTGTTTTCGAAACTTGTCTTTTTTTCTTCTTTGTTTGCTCAGTTTGAAAGAAAAACGTAGAGTAAATTTGCAAAACAGTGTCGAGAAGGCAGTCAAAATGTAATTATCGGTTCTCAATAAACTTTGGGCCATATGAGTTGGCTATACAGAATATCATGACATTTAAAAAAAGTACGAGAAAAAAAAAATCAAGCACTGGAGGGGTCATATCGTCGTTGCTAATTCCTCACCGGAGACAAGTATTCCGAGTATTCAATGGCCAAGAAGCAATAGTTCTTTACCACAGTAGACAAGAAAGAGATGGATACGTCCGGTGGAATAGGGGCAGAAAAGGGATGGACATACCACGATAGACACCATCTACCGACATCCTGACTCGTTATGGATGGTCAGACTCCAATTTCACATGCGTCCGACACCTTCTCCTATCTCGCCTGCCCACACCGCTGTGCTCCGTATACATCACAGGAACCATCAGGGTCATAGTCGGGAGGACCCTTTCGGAAGATTATCTCGTGTCGCCCACGCAATTGGGACTGGGACGTACCGCGTCAAGTGCCACGGGAAAAGCGGGTGTGTTAGGAAATGGGGGTAATACTTTCTCATTCCGCCGTGGCCGGCGAATTTCTTGATGTCTCCTGGAGTCTAATAATTTTTTTCTAATTTAGTTTCGTGTGTTTCCGGCCTCACCCGTCGAGGAGAATATTGACAATCAGGGGAATTTGACGGGGAAAAAGCACAGACTGCAGACCGGCCAGGATCAGGGCTAGAAGTGAAGGAGGGGAGACAGAGGAATTGTCCGCCGGGATTCACGTCGGCTGCAAATGGCATGATCGAGGAGATTAAAACCAGTCGACAAGGAAATCAATAGTCTATAGTCGGTACTCCATAGTGAGGATGAAACTGATAGTCGGCTTGAGCCTCGCCGGGAGGTGACAAATAATCATTTTTTCTCCACCGGGTTCTGGCCCGGGCACGGGACCGCTAACCCCTTCAGAGACTAGCGCGGATCAGCCGGGGTCACGGGGCCGCCGGTTCGCGTCGTCCGTCCTTTCGTGTCTCCTTCACTTTCTTCTTCATGTCTTTCGTCAAGGGACCCCGCCGTGTGTTCGGGTGACACTGCAGCCCATGTTATGTTGACTGACTGTCCTCAGGTGGTATGGTATTACCCTGCACGCCTTTCTTTTTTCTTCCTCTATCCTTCAATCCCTATCTGTATTCGACATCATCAGTCCCTGACTCAGGGTCTTGGCCTTTCCTGGGCGGGAAAAAGGAGCCCAGAGACGGAGCTAATGGGCTTTCTGGACCCAGTGGCTCGAACTATTGGCCCTCGTCGGCCCCTAAGAGGCAGATCGTGCTGATGTCTTCCGCCCCGGCCTGCATGAACCGCTTACTTTGGCTTAGGACTACGAGCAAGAAGTAAGAACAAACCACTCTCTCTTTCCTATTGCCTTTCTCTCCCTTTAGGGCCCGACGAAGACCAAAGTAGATCATCTGGACCCCTTGCTGCTGCTGCTGCTGCCCCCGCGTTCCACAATTCCTCGGGCTCTCTCCAATTCCCTTTTCCTTACGCTTTTCTTCCACGTTGAAGGCCGAGAAACTGACTACGACGCGACCATTACGGGGTTGTCGCGGTTGGCTGGTCCATTTCTTAGTGGTTGTCTTGTCGGGTTTTTAATTCGTTTTTGTTCTCTTCTTTTCATTTTCACCGTATCCGCCAGTACTTTTTTCCTGCCTTACAGTTGATTTTCTGCATCCCAGCTTTTATCTCGTAAAATTGAATTCAAAGGGCCAGGTGCTACCATTCAGAGACAAACTTGAACTGACAGAACAATAAGCCAAGAGTGTGGACAGCTCAGAGAATTCCCCGACGTGACTCAAGTTTGAATCTCCCCCTTTCAGTCCAAATTCACGACTCGGCCGGTTTGTACCGACCGGGTGAAAACAATTCATGTGGGATCTTCAAATGGGAAATTGGCCCCCGAAAAGAATAAAACAAAGAATTTCCGAGGAAAAAAAGAGATCTACAACTCCCACCGTTCCAGGTCATGCATTTACATCACTTTAAAAAACCGTTGTTAATCCGCCGTCAATTGGTCCCTCCACTTTCCCATGCTGAACAGAGCCGGTGGACCTGTCGGCCTCTCTTTTATCAGACGGGCCATTACTCCGTACCAGCGGATGAATGAATGGAGATTGTTCGCAAATTGTCCGGGGCTCAGGTGACCAGCCTAGACTGATGTTTGTTCAACTGGTCAGGGCATTGCTTGCTGCAGCCACATCTTGATCGAAAGATAAATAATCTCTCCCTCACTTCGACCGGACATTAAGGACATGTGTCGAGGTATCTCAAAGGCTTGACTGTCTTACCATGCAAAGTCGGTCGGGAACTCACGTATTTCACGACACAAGTCGTATGCCCAGGCCACCACCTGCCGCTCTGGTCTACGTAGTGCGCGCGGCAGAGTCATCATCGTTCATGACGGCGACCAAGGTGAACATGAGGACATGATGATTGACACTGATCGTCTCTAACGGTCAGCTCAATAGATCTCTTCATGTCTATATTTTAAAGTTAAACATACGATCACGCGAGCTAGGTAAGCTGCAAGTGCAATCTTACATGGACTATCATCGTCTATTGCCCCTTCCGTGCACGGGAAGGGGCGAAAAGAAAACCATTACCACGTCAAAAAGAAAAAGAAAAAGAAAAAGAAAAAGAAAAAGAAAAAGAAAAAGAAAAAGAAAAAGAAAAAGAAAAAGAAAAAGCGAGAGTGGGCAAACAAAAAAAAAATGGACGAAATCTCCTGACGGAATAGGCTGATAGGGGATCATCCCCCCAAAGACCATGCGTCGCCTATCTTCGAAGTACCGACGTCTTCCCAGGTCGGATCCCTCCTCCCCCCAGTCTAGACGGCATGCGATGCAGGCGGGACATAATCAGACACGCCAATGAACGGAATGGCAGGCGACAGCAAAGTACATTTCTTACACTGCCCAGCCGGGTGGGTCCGTCCATCGACTCCAGAGCCACTGCGGAGAATTCCTCTCTCATTCCAATGCTCGGGGCTATTGGGGCTGGCGTCATCTGTCAAGCACAGTTTCCCGCAACCCCCCCCCCCCCCCCCGGCGGGCTCCTTTTACCACGATACTGTCCGACTAGTCTAATTGACAAATGATGTTTGCGACGGGCAGATCATAACAGCATAGGTGTCTCGTGCGTCTAGAGAACTAGTTCGTCGCTGTTCGAAGAAATTGTGGCTTCAGAGGAGGCCTTCGGATCTCCCATGACAGATCGAAGCCACCGTCGGGATTCAGTAGAACGAACAGGTTCTGTCAGATGAACCGACATCCTTCCGCAACTTCTCACAGTAGAACGAGGCTGTCTCAGAAGCTATTTTCAGTAATCGGTAAACGTACCAGTCCGATGCGACCAAGTCGACGATACAATTCAGAGATAAAACCGGAGAAAAACAGAAAAAGAAAAAAGAGTGAAAAGGAGAGGACAAGAAACGACGAGACGAGAGAAAAAGAAAGGAAGCAATCGATTCATTGGATCCTATGGTGCCCAAATATGGGGCAAGAAAATGACAATGGCGGAGAAATGAATGGCATGAAGAGGATTCGCCATCTCATGAGTAATGGGGCTTTTTTTTTTTTGTCTTTCGTTTTCTTCGTCTACCTTTCCCCTTCCCTTTGAAGTTGTGTTCCTTCTTTTATTCTAATTGGTCTTTCATGAGTTCCTATGTTCGTTTGAACCGACCGACCGAGGTATTCAGCAAAACAGAGGCAAGTCTCGACGAAGGTCCCTGACCAGAACCAGAGTGAGACGATCCAGGGTTGTCTGGATTTGGGAAGCTCCGCCCAATCCATTGGATTGACAAGCTTAAAATCCTGGCTTGCAAATGCCCCCAACATCGACACCATTCGGTAGTGCCAGCTGACTATTGGCAATGGGATGCAGCGGGGCGGGCGCCGACGTCGATCCGTCGCTCCCTCGTCGCCTTGCTTGCTCAGCTTAGACCTTTTTTGTTCCATTTTATTTTCTATTCGTTTTACCATTATTCTCTTTGTCTTGGTATACGACTGTCTGGCCCTTATTTTTTTTTTTTTTCTTTTCCCTATCTTTTTCTAGTCTTACCCCTCTCTTAACCCCTTTAGGACGGTGTCACTGACAGCAATGGCCATTCCTTCTCCCCATTCTAATGCAAGCCACGGCTGCTCTGTCTCCAGCATGGGCAGGAAGAGACAAATGGGAGACGTTCGTGCAGAACAACAGGGAAGAAGAAAATCTCGAGGAACAAAATCCAAAAAAAAAAAGCAACAAACGCAAAAAAATTCTCCCCAAGTCAAACACAGTCCAAGAGGACAGAGATGTCTGAAGATTGAGCTCATTGGACTGGATCCCCCCGGAAGATTGGAACTATTTCACTCTTCCGATGGAAATAACTCCCCTAAATCAAGCCAGACATACTCGACACCTCCCCGGAGGGAGGGAATTAGAACAAACGAAATGAAATAAAATGAGATCTGCCCTGATGGAGATCCAAGTCTATCGGCTGCTAGTCTCGCTGGCACTGGCCACCATTTATCCACCTTGGGTTCCCATTCCTTTTGCCGACCTGCTGAAACCTATAAGCCTTGTTCATGGGGCCTGCAGGTAAAAATGGAAAAATAAAATAAGAAAAGGACCGGGATCCTTACTACTCTCCCCCCGTTTGAAGGTGATGTTCAAAGAAACTTGATCGCTTGACATTTAGTGGCATCTCTTCGATTCACGAGAGTTTCTTCTCTGGAAATGAAAATATCCCTGACCGTTACGTAGAGAACTAGCTTCTTATCCAAAAAGGACGACGACGCTAGATCTGGGAGTAAATCTTTATTCCCTCTTCTTTTTCCCTTATTATTTCTATTATTTCACTATTTTTTGTTTTTCTTTTTCTTCCCCTCTGGTGGACATGGAAAAATTAATTGACTGAATATTCTTTGTGATTGATTTTAATTCCCCCTTCTGACGTTTTTTCTCTCCGCTGGGCTGTTGCGCCCAGCGTGATCCCGCCGGAATTTTACGCCTCACTTTCTACTTCTTCTATACTTCACCGTTTCTTCCCTCTGCCATCTTATATCCGATACGAGCCAACCAAATCAGAAATTCCTTGGGACAGATTCAAGACACTGGCAGAGGTGACGTTACCAGTTTCGAACAGGTAAGGTGCAAATTGGTCCCTGCGTGTATTTTTCTTTTTTTCTTCCCTTTCTTTTCGTATTTCTTTTTCTATTTCTTGTTTTTTTTTTTTTTCCCTGTCAATTAATTAATTAATTTTTCTCCCCTTCCTTCTGCGCTTGTTCTTCTGGATCCATTGATCGCCCACCATGCTGCAATAAATCATCCCAGGATGGAGACCATCGAAGCCATGGAAAAAACTGCCGTCACGATCTGGGAAGTCGTTGCTGATCATCACATCCTATTTTATGACTCCTCCAATAGTGACCGAGTACTGACTCGATTATAAGCTCCTGGTGGTCCCTAAAAACAACCTGCCAAAGCGTGGACTTGTCAGTGATGACGGGCAATTGAGTCGGACACACCTACACCTCACTCGCACTTTACACGCACACACCACACCGACTTCGCAGGATTTAGAAGGGGGAAAGGGACATTTATTGCTTGGGCCTGCCAGATATGCTCCCGCTTTCAATATTTTACCCATTTCGTCCTCCCTTCCTGTGAACTCGTGTCCGTTCGTCGTCCCCGTAGACCCAGGGACCCCTATCATCACCAGATGCAATCATTAGTGCTTCCCCCTTCATCCTTTATCGCCACGGAATTTGGACACCCCAGGTTTGACCCGGTACCGGACCGGCTTCCTTTGAATCTGTCCCGGTCAGCCAATGCTCGACGCTGCACCCCGCGGGACCTTCCTCTCCCTCGCTCTATGTCCGACTCGGTCCCGGCAGAAGACCCGCTGGAGACTTCTGCAAACGTCCGACGGCTCGGCCACCCGGAGCTTCCTCAGCCAGTGACGACAGTGGCCTCCTCGTCGGCGTCGTCAACCGCCGCGACGATATCAGCCGGAGCAGTGCCGGGCTCCCTTCTCGTCTCGGGGTCGCCCGCCACCACGACGACCGTTCACGAGCCGCCTTTGCACCGCGTGGCCTCCGCTCAGGTAGACGACCTATCGCGACCAGTCTTTGGCCTTGCCGATACTTTTTCAGCGTCGCGGTTACCACCGACATTGGGAGGTCAAGTCCCACCGCCACCTCCATCCGCACCGACCTATTCGCAGACGACCTTCGGGACCTCGTCTCCGGCAACGGGCGCTCGTGGAATACCGCAGAAGCCTACGCGACGGACTAAGGCTCACGTTGCGTCGGCATGTGTGAACTGCAAGAAGAAGCACTTGGGTTGCGATCCGGCTCGACCTTGTCGAAGATGTGTCTTGTCGGGGAAAGAAGTAAGTCTTTTCGGATAGGAGTGGATAATTTCGGCCGTTTATGTTGTTGGTTCATTGCTTCAAGAACCGACGCATCAAGTAAGTATGACAGATAGCTAATCAGATTTTATGCAGGCCACTTGCGTTGATGTGACGCACAAGAAGCGAGGGAGGCCCCCCTTGAAAGCCGAAGAAGCTTCCCTTAGATCATATCCCGCCCAAGTGGATAGTGGAGCGACACCTGGGGGACCCCACGGACATCAGTCGAGACGCGCCATGCATCGAGCCACATCTTCCCGAGAAATTCGGCCGATGACAGATCTGCAAATCCCCAGCGGACCCCCCGGTATAATGGGTCTCCGAGCGGCGCCTATGCCGCCGCACAGGTGGCAGCCTTCGGTGTATCCCTCGAACCTCGACCCAGCCCTAACGATGCAGAGAAACATCGGCCACAGGCGATTCTCATCATCCGGCTCGGTTCAATCTATCACGTCAGCCTCGCCCCCGGGTTTTGTTCCCATGCCCGCTGCATACAACCCTGCGCTCGGGCCAGGTCGCATGCCAGTCGGGGTGGGAAGACCACTTTCATCGTACGGAAACCAGGCGTTCCATCCGGCCCCCTCGCCTCCGCAATATCAGCAAGCCTATGGACATCCGATGTCTTCGCCCTACGCCGACAGTGCGAGGGTGGCAAATCGGATGACAATGGGCGAGCCGCCCATGCGAGATCCTCGGGAATCCTATCTCGAATCGCCCGTTCGACTACCTCCTATATACCCCCCGACGATGGCGAGCCCAAGCTCCGGGTCGCAGCAGCCCCATCGATCGAGTGACTATTCCATGGGATGGTCTCCGCGGGTTCGCGACGAAGGCTACGAGCCGCGACAACCTATGACAGGCCATGGGTTTATTGATCCGATTTCGCCCACTAGTCAGATGCGCCAGGCAATGTCCGAGGTGAGCTATGGCGAGACCGTCCCGCGAGTCCTGAGCGCCGTCGACCCTGCCGTTCAGCGTCAATCCTTGCAGCTGTCCTCTGCGCGAGTCCGTGATGAAGAGCCGACGGCTGAAGCTGACACAGGTGAATCACGGCCGGCGAAGAGGCGAAAAATGGCCTTAGACGATATGGTGAACGGTTAAAAAAATTGAAACCAAAAAGAACGATAAAAAAAGAAGGAAAAATTAGAAACGACAAACTAACCTACCCAAACCCGCAACCTTGTCTTAAGACGACGACCGGAAAATTGCGCCTCCACTCTCTTGCTTTCGCCAACCCTCCTTACATCTCTCTCTCTCTCTCTCTTTTTCTCTCTCTTTCTCTCCGATTTCTGAAACGACCAGAACCCTCATCCAATCTTTCATATTGTAGCCGGCTCTACAACGGTTAATGATCATCATAATGTATATTCTCCTTTGTTTCTGCGACCGTGATATTGACAAAAACGTTTATGCGATTAGCATTGGTATTTGGCCCTACTGTTTACATTAATGCCTGTCTCATATTCCTCTATTCGCATGGTACACCCGGATTGCTCTTTCTTTCTTTCTTTCCTTTGTGATCTTATTATATCATCCCTATCTACTTCTCCCCGTGTACAGATCCCACCATATTAGGACCAACCATGTTCATGTTCGTGTCTTGTTTCTTTTTATCCTTCCTGCTAGTACTGGGGTACACTTCTTCCGTTTAGTCATTTCTTTTATTATCTTTTTTCTTTTCATCGGTTTCTTATGTCTGGGGATTATTTCTTTTGTTTGGAAATCACTTTTACATCATTACATATTTTATCATGTCATATCAGATCATACCATATCATATCACTGCATATGATATAATATTTTGCATGAGCCTCGGTCGTTTGGGATTCCTGCTCTCTGTTTCTCATTCTTTATGTCCTCTCGTTGCATGGTTTTGGTTTTGTGGAGCAAATTGGTTCGTTCGTTTAGGAGATGTTCGTCAAAATCTTCATCTTGTCTTGTTTGGTATTTCTCCTTTTTGTTATCGATTGCTATGATGCATGGTGCGTTCGTTGTTCATTGCCTTGCCACGTCTTGATCTATCCGATCTTACCTCATGGCCCATTCATCTCCACTATGTCCCATTCAAGAAAGATCAAGGCTAGGTATTGGCTCCGTTATTAGGATAGATATATCCGTCTATCCTACTTAACTCTTAACTCTTAAGTTGGTAGGGAGGAGAGTTGATTGATTGATCACCATTATGAACGTGACTGCGTGCATTTACTTCCGATTCTCATCTCATTGCGCTGCATTACAGTTCTTCGCATTGCATTGCATTGAAGCATTAGGATACCTGGCTACATGTTATTGTTGGGGCTTTATTGTTCGTAATAGATGGCGTTCACTGCTGGGATTGTTTTTGTGGGTGTTTGGGTTTTTTTGTTTGTTACTGGATATAGTAAATTCGTTATGAAATCTTTGCTCATGAATTTATTTGGAGAGTAGTGTGTAGTTTTTCTGTCATTATACTTGTTTGGGCTCTAGGTAAGGGGTTTTCCTAGGTGACTAGGTAGGTGTAGATGTTGTGTTCATGCATAGGTATTTATGCACGTGTGCACAGCTGACTAATAAAGGAACATGGTGCCCATGCTTCTGCTATTGTATCCTACTGACTTTGCCCACTAGGTATTTGTTCGTTGATTAATGTTCTATTAGAAGGTCTGAAGGCCTGAGATTCTGCGTTTTGCGACCCATGGGTAGACCTGAGTCTACCTTCTGAAAAGCCATGATCATAACTATCTGCGGTATGCATACACTGGCTCCTGCATGGCCTATTATGTCTATTTCAAACTTATCTGACCTAAGTGAGTAATATTTTATGATTGTCGAGAGATAAGTATCATTTTCGATTGGTACAAAACGACACAAAGCAACCACCCCCACCTAGCAAAATCATCAAGACTGCCTTCCCAAGTCCTCGGCAATCAACTCAACCAAGCAATTCGCAGTCGCTAATGGATGATCTGGTCCCAGCACATCTTCTGAGAGGAGGATTAGGTTGGAGATTTTACGAGACACAGCATCGCGGAGTGCGTTGAGCGCGGATGGGCGATCTGTGTCGTTGAGGAGTCCTTGTCTGATTGACTCTGTATCAGTAAGGGGAGTATTTGCACCAGTACGAGCGCCATACGTTGTGGTCTCTTTGGCGGTGTTGCGGGAAAACGACGCGGTGAATAGGGCAGCTCGAGGATCAGTTAAGATGGGATTATCGCTGTCGAAGCCTTCCCCATCTTTATGATCCTTGAGGCTGATGAATTCCATTCCCGAGAGAAGATGTGAGCCTGCTAGGTAATCGTATCGGGAAGCCCAGGTGGAGGGTCGTTGGTTTGTGATGGCCATGTTCATGGTCTGGATCACTTCGTCTCCGTCCATGGGGGTGACCCCTTTCCGCTTGATAACGGTCTCGATGTCTGGATGGTCGTGCAGGTAGCCGACCTCGGAGATCATCCCGTAACCGATGGAGATGGCCGGCAGATCGAGACGAGACGGTTTCGATAGCGAGCGAATGCATCCATGAAGGAGTTCGCTGCGCAGTAGTTGCTGTAGGTTGCTATGCCCATGCTGCCGAAGATGGACGATGTCATGACGAAGAAGTCCAGCTGGGAGTCTCGACCCTGACGCAGCAGCGCATTGTGAAGATTCCACGTCCCATGAACCTTGGGAACCATGGTGGTGTGCCATGTGCGATGGACCATGTCACTCCAGAAGGACTCCCCGATTGCCATGGCGGCTTGGATAACGCCGCCGATGGGGCAGTCTGCTGCGTCTATCGCTCGTTCGACCTCCTCGTACAGACAAACATCACCCCGAACAACCGTAAAATGAGCGCCTTGATCTCGTAGATTATCTACCAAGTCTCTTGCCTCGGGTTTATCGGAACCAGACCGTCCAAGGAAGATGAATCGTCGAGCACCGCAGGTCATCATCCATTTCGATAGGCTGCGACCTAGGCCGCCTAGACACCCAACCATGAGATAGCGCTTTTGGGAAGAGAGTTTGGCTTCGTACTTCTTTGGGATTAGCTGTATTTTCATGTTGGCATCCTGGAATGACACGGCTACTTTGCCCAATCGTGTGCCAAGAGAGAAGTGCCGGAAGGCATTGGTGATATCCGACGCGTTGAACGTCTTTATTGGGAAACATGGCTCGCAGATCTTATCGAGTGAGACTTAGGCTCTCTGTCAGCAATTCTTGCTATAGGTGATGGTGAGCAGACTTTCGTGAGTGGTAGAGACTGGACAAGTCAAATGCCATGAAGGAAATATTACGGCTGAGCGTGGGCATGTCCAGAGCGCCATCATAAAGAATGTCGCGTTTCCCAATTACTATGATTCTTCCAAAGTCGGCACATGCTTCGAGGCCGCTGTGCAGAAGCTCACCGGCGAGAGAGTTCAGAACGACGTCAAAGCCCTGACCGGAGGTTGCGTCCATGATGGCAGGGAGGTACGACGAATCACGCGAGCAAAAAATGTGTGATGGATCCAGATCATAATTGTCAACCAGGAACAACCTTTTTGATTTGTTGCCAACTATGGCAAAAACCTATCAAATGGTTTAAGCGCCCCCAGATCTAGGCATCGCGATGCATAAAATACCACTGCTTCGAGATGCTTCGCATGTTGGATTGCTGCAAGACCTACGCCCGCGGCGACGGAATGAATAAGGACGGTCTGAATTCTTCAGTTCAGTTCATAAGAGTCGAGTCGATAAAGGCACCTACCTCTCCTGGCTGCAGATTGGCCCGATATTTCAGTCCATAAATGACCGTTGAAACTACAAGACGAATGGTAGATGCCGTCTGTCGATGTGCGCATTTGTTGCTTCGTGGAATCTCGGAAACGTACTGTGAAGTCTTCATCGTCGCTCAACTTACACACTGTCCAATGTGGGAAGCGTTCGATGGTTGCGAAATGACCCGGTGCCATTGCAACTACACGATCACCAGCTCTAAATTCGGAAACATTACCGCCGGCAGCTGTAACGACACCAGCGCACGCAGGAGCATGAATAGTGTCCATTTGCCCTGGTTCCCAATCCACAGCGCCCAGCAGCCGCAAGCGAAAAGCCCATTGTTTTCTCATTCTGCTTCAGACGGAAAGCTTCGTTAAGATGGTCATCAGGCTCCCAGCGAGAGATATGAAGCACGCCATCTCGCTGAACAAATTCGAAGTCAGGCTCAAGCTCATGGGATAGTCGGCCTAAAGTCGACATGATAATTTGGAGTATGTCCGGCGACGAGGCTGACTTATTGTCCACATCTAGAACCGCAAATTGGAGAGAGGGCTGTTAGATTATGAGCATACGGGAGAGCCCGCGAACTGGAGCAATTTCGTGATGTTCTCCGTCCAGCAAGCCTCCTTTGGCGACCCATACGATCTTGACAGCACGATCGGTGATACTTTTAAGGTGCATCATTTCATGCTCATCGGCCACGCTCGGGAGAGAATGCTGTTGTTCTAGGGTGGATATGATGACCGATCGGTCCGGCACTGTCTCGGGGCTGACCTGGAACAACCCGATGATACTTACGGTTGATGCCAAATGCCCCTGCAGTGACTTTTGTAGTTTGAGATCCAGACTAGTTGGGTTATCATGTCGGGTCACCTGTGTTGTTAGAACTATCACAGTCGGAAGGATACCTAAATGAACATACCACAGTTGTAAGAGTCTTATCAATCTTCTCCTGGCTAGTCAGACCACCGATAGTTGTCACTGTCACAGGCAAAGGCTCGGATCCATTGACAACCTTGTTCCAAGAGGTGTCATCACTGAGTGCATCCCCTCTCCAGATTAAAATTGCCCCAGGTGTGAGCCTGCGAGCGAGGGCCGGTGTCCACAGATCGGCCTACGATGTCAGTGTTGATAGAATTTGCGGGGCAGCAAACATACCGAATAGACAAGAACTATATCAAATTTCCTCTCTTCTACAATACCTGTTGAGCTCTTTGGCTTCTGCTCGTCTGTATTCTCGACCAGGTCGCCATCGAAGAAGACCCCGCGGCTGTAAGAGTTATATCTTCTGAAAGAGGTACCGGCGCGCAAGAGCGCACGAACAACCTCTGAGAACCGCGGTTGATGGCCAAGTTCAAGGATATTGCTCGTACACCGCTGGGAACAGGCCAAATCCAGTGCGCCGGCTAGGCGAAGCCAGCACTGATCAGCCAATCCATCAAATCCATACTCCTGCGAAAACTGGTCGAGGTAATGATGAAGGCCATTTCTAGTCAGCGCTTTGATATCCGGGTTTCCACACAGCTCGAGCAAGGGGATTGCGTTGACCAGCGGTTTCCGTTTGCCTGCTTCCTTGATAAGCAATACAACGAGCCTGGCCCATCCTGACCAAGACTTGGCCAGAAGAGTTGAACAGCTCTGCATCGACTTTGACTATTCCAAAACCTACTTGCTCGAATTGGGTGTCAATGGACTACGGCCTGTCGGTGCCAATATGGAGTGCAGTCGGAGGAGCGATGTAAGCAGAGTCCATCGCAACAGGGACCGTAGCCCGGAGCTTACGTATCCGACCGCTAGTAGTAGCGACGTAGGCAGTTTGTAGCATGGCGTCTATAAATATCGGATGTGCAATATATCGGCTCCCCGAGTCTTCCCATCGGCGTTGTGTCGTTGCTGCTGCTGCTTCGTGTGCCCGCCCTGCTCTCGCGATCTCGGAAAACCTCCTCAAGAACAGCAAACTGTGCCCCCCCCCCACAGTTGAGCCCTTCTTGGGTGAACTTGCCGTATCAGACACGAACCGCGTCCTGCTGCATCTTGAATCTATCAAGTTTGATTTGTCCATTTGTTTGCGGTGGGGTTTCTGCTAAGCGTGCGACCGCAGTCATGTGTAGGGTAGACTGAGAATTTTGTCGACCGAAACAACACTGAATGTCCACCACTTGTCTGAAATGACCAAGTTGGAAATCTTCATCGGACGCATCTCGGTGAAGGTCTCGACTGTTGGCCTTCGCTCGGGATCCATATCGAGAGCTTTGATGAAGTTGAGGTCGCGAAGTTCCACAACGGGACTGTCTTCCAACTACAGACCTGCAACCTGACACATCGCCTCGACTGCCATTGGAATATACGCAGCAGCAGGGAATATCACCAATTGGCCCAGGCAATGATGCTTAAGCTATTCGGTTTTGTTTAGGCTCAGTAGATTTCGCCACGTCACCACTGCGGTGCTGCCTCCAGGCACTTGGGATCCGAGAGGATCGTGTCGGGGGTATTTGCGGTTACGGAATTCCCTGACAGCCCGAGGCTCAGACCACACTGTGGGAGAGCTGTAGTCCCAGGGATAAGGAAGCAAGTCAACCAAGACACGAGGCTGAGACCCATCCGCAAACGTCTTGTGGTATTGAATCGTATCGTGTCCGTGCAAAAACAATGAGCCGACAAGCTCAAGAATCGTCATTCATGCATCCCTGTGGCGGATCAGGGCGGTGTTATAGAGAGAGCGATTCTTTTGGAGCGTAGATGTATTTTGCATGATGCCGAGCTGAAGAGCCGAGTGTGGACAAAGTTCCACTAGATGGTAACTGCCACGCCCCAGGATGAATTTGATGGCCTCGTCAAATCGCACCGGAGACTCGAGCTTGGTGCGCCAGTACTCAGGTCGTCCAACCTGGCTTGTACTGACTGGCGCACCAGCCACAGTGGAAACCATGGCCACCAACGACCCTTGACCCTCTGCAATTGCAATTGGTGCCATTAGGGATTTCCCAATAGCGTTCCAGTAAGGCCTGGCATTTGGGCCCCAGAATATTTATATGATGCGGGTGGTACGCTTTACCTCTATCTATAAATTATGTAGGATAACGTAATTTTTAAGTTACTATAGATATAGATATTAATAGAAATTTTGTATTTATAAATAAAATAAGAATTATATAATTGATATGTTATTTAAAGAGATTTATTCTTCTTTATTTTTCAAATATTTATAGTTATATAGATAGAGATAATTAATAATATAATAATAAATAAAATAGTTATTTGTTTATAAGAGCTTTTAAAAAATTCTTAATATAAAATCTTATATTTTTTTTCTATATAAGATGTATAAGGATTATATTCGGGTTTGGTTTTGGTCTTCAACCTTAGACCGCAACCAAAACCGTGCCACAGTCTAGATATAGCTTTGATTGAGTTACTACACGTAAATGATAACACGTCCGTCCTAATTTTCATAACTGAAACAAGCGTCTCATTCCTAGCAAAGCTAGCAATTACAGCAAGAAAGGTAGTTAGTGTGGCAAGAGCAAGACCTATTTCTCCAGGAAATCGCCAAGACTTCCAAGATCTAGGAATGATAATGTCGTTTATCACTCTGTCATCTGTTGACAGAGGTTTCACAGCTTCAACTTGTCAGAAGATATCTGGACACGTAAATTCCCCTGGGCACAGACTCATCAGCATTCCAGCATAGACGGCGCAAGCAAAACAAGCAGTGCAAAGGGAAAGAAGAGGTAGAAGATATGCATACTTCTTGAACACCTGTGGCCACCAAGATCCCCTCGGGAGACTAAATCCTCTGGACCACCAGCGCACGATTATGGCCAGCCCGGGGGCTCTCCCTTTCAGAACACATCCACTCTTCCGCCCGCACCGCTTCGGGCTGGTGGAAGTAAATTGTATGATTCAAACTAGCTGCCATGGTCATTTTGGTCTTCAACGTTTGACCCGGCACGTCGTATACTTGCATTCTGGCAGCAATAAAATATGCGTCCGACATGTATGCCAGCACCGCGAGCTGAGCCTGAGTACTTCTTTGCTAGATGGGATCCTTGGCCCGCATCCAGTATCGGATCTAGATGTTGACTAGGTCGTGCGATCGTTCTTTTAATCATCTTAGAACGGAGCAAAAGCAAAGATTAACATTCAAGGGCTAGGAAAAGACTTACCATTCAGGATTTCTCCCCAGCGAGCCTCAAACGGCCCGTCTACCCCCTTCCCATCCATCTTTGCTTGATCGGGTAATGCCAGTCCCTTGGGCATTTTTCTTCCGTGTTCGAGTCTGTTGGCCTTGCCAGTGTCAACCCGCACAAAGTTGACCGTTGCTGCACAGGTGACACTGGTCTTCTGCGTGGCCTTGATGGTCCTCGTGATGAAGCTTTTCCCATCGCGTATGCGTTCAACATGGTATTCAATCGGTTGCTTTGGATCAGCGGAGGTGACGAAACCGCAGTGGAGAGTGTGGGCGACATAGTCGCTCGGGATCGTCTTTTGGGCGGCCACGAGGTTTTTAACTCGTCTCTCAATGCCCACGAAGTCCAGATGAACGTCAAGGCTGTAGGTATGAACATGGTGGTATGTTTTTTTCCTTCTCTTTCCCCCTTTTCCCCCGTCTACCTCTAGAGTGGCATCCAACCGCAACAGGAGCTAAGCACCTTGACGGGAGGGTACGACACCAACGACATGAGTTCCGAATTCGCGGGCGTCATCACCAATGTTGGATCTGGTATTCAAGACATTTGTGTTGGGGGCCGGGTCTTTGGGTTGCACGGGGGTAAATCTGGCAATGTTCTTCGACTGCCCGCATTGGCCTGCCAAAGGGCGCGTTGCGACGAGTTCTTTGAGCAGCTGGCAACGCTACCCTCAGCCTACTGCACCGCCCTTTATGCCATCGAGACGGTGGGTCGCCTCCAGCCTGGAGAAACTGTACTCATCCAGAGTGCCACAGGAGGGTTCGGCACCGCTGCCATCACCGTGGCCCGTCTACACCGGGCCGAAGTCCACGTTACGGCCGGCAGCGAATCCAAACGACAACTCCTGCAGGAGATGGGCATCCCGGCAAGTCACATTCGATTCGCGCAGCACGGAGACCTACTTGGAGCTCAATACCGCCCACCGGCGGCCGTGGTTTTGACTTGGTGCTTAACACCTCATCCAGGGACTACTTTCGCAGTGTCTCGTTGCCGCTGGTGGCGCCCATGGCTTGATGCTTGCAGCTGTAAATCTTAGGTTATAAGTTGAAGAAGAAACGAAAGCTCACCAAGAAGAAGCATCAAAGTGTTTGATTCAGCGAGATTGAAAAAATACGCCTTGCTCTGAGTGCAGTAAATGGGAAATTCCGAAATGCCTTGTGCCGGTGTGCAGTATATTCTCCAACACAGCCGCAACTAGGGTCATACATGGTACGTATGCCTGCATGGATTACCTTCCTAGGTATTATTTATTCTGCATATTGTCCTGCTTATTGGCTACTGATATGATGTAGATCCACTTATACCGCTTTCTAGTTCCTATTTTGATGCGTGTTTAGTCTGAGTGGGCAGCATTTATGTTTACTGCCGGCATATACGTTTTAGGTAATAGTATGTCTTGGCTAGGCAGCGCACGAGGTGATCTTGGGGCATACCATGCCCCGAAGGCCATTGATGCCAGGAATATATTGTCCTTTTGGCAGAAAAGAGAAAGACATTCCGGTCAATGTTTTCTACTGTGATTTGACTCACATTACAAATCCCTGGTCTGCATAATTAGCGTTTCTTACATATTTTGGTGATTGACTAAATGTACCTCTGTACTAGTTACGGAGTATCGCCTCTTGTCTTATCCTATATTCATGAGGGTCGTTAAGCGAAATTCACAAATACCTATGGAGCGCGCTAACTATGCAGTGACACTTATGTTCATATTCTAGGGACCGCAATCTACACCGTACGATCATTATTGCGATACAGATTGCGTTTTGGCCACCCCTTGCCAAGCGTAAGCACCGCGAATGTAAGCCCTAAGACGCCGATCCTAGTCATCCCGACGTTACATTGTAGGACTGACGACATGCTCCGTCTTGCTGCTTATCCCCCCCCTTCTATTCCTACCGAGTTAGCTGGCGAAGACTGGGCCGATGTGTCCTTGGGGTTGAAAATCACGGCAGTGTCTCTTTTCCCATCAGGTGCCAACATCAATCCGGTTTCTCTGGCGTGTTCTTCTAGTCCGCTGGGGACCTTTCTCGGAATCGGACACAGGGTTGGCCCCATATTCTGGTAATGTTTGGCCCCAGCAAAGTCCGAGAATAATGAAGGTCATGCAGAACCTAACGCCTGGCCGGCGCCCATGAATGACCGATCTGAAGACGATTTTCGGTCTCGCTAGGAGTACTCTTCTGTAGCCAGGAAGGGTGATGTTGAAGGGCAAAAACCAACCCAAGAGCTAGCTAAAACATATTTTAGGGCCGTTCGCTTACCTGAACAAGGAGCTCGCCGGCCCCAATTTCGCTCTCCTAACAGCCGGCTATCTTCAATTCTAACATGCCGCGCCCCCTGCCATCTACTCCCTATTTTTGGGCGTCTGCAAATTATCGTCTGGAGGTAGTTGGTATTCCATAATTCGATAATTTATCCGCCTCGTTGCACCCTATCTGTCCCTGTTCTTTTAAATGTTCTCTTTCTCCCCCGCCTCATCTACGTGACTCAAGCGGATACACCGGGGCACGCCCCGAACCTTGAGGTCGAAGATGGCCCAACCAACCCCTGAGCAACTCGAGTATTATACGGCACATGCCGACGATGATAAGCGACCTAATGAAATTGCCTCTCTCGTGTGTGGACTTTTCGCGGCCATCGTCGCGGTCGCTGCACGATTCGCGGCGCGGCGCATCTCCAGGATTACGCTTGGACCGGAAGACTGGACAATAATTGCGGCGATGGTACGATTCGCAACGTTTGTCGTTATGAGAAGTTGGGTCCTGACAGTTGCTGCAGATGGGTGAGATCACATATGCCGTTGTATTTGCCAAGGCCATTGACAACGGTCAAGGGCGACATATTATCTTTGTCAAGGACGCGGTCTCCTTCAGCAAGGTTTGTCTCTCTGTCCAGGCAAAAGATCACAGCGCTTGGGTCTTAGGTCCTATTTTGACTGATGGGAATAGGGATATGTTGCCGCCATCGTCAGCTACTCCTTTACGGTAATGGTGACAAAGATCTCGGTCCTGCTTTTTTATTGTCGACTGTTCGGGTCGAAATGGATATACACATCCTCCTGGATTGTCGGCACCATTGTTGTTCTGTACAACCTGGCGGTCATCCTGATCGCCGGGCTGCAGTGTATTCCACTGTCTGATCTCTGGACTGGTGGGCCGTCGTGTATCAACACGGAGCCTCCATTCACTGGATTGGCGTGAGTCAATCGTCCCCCCACAGTCACGCTCTCGGGAGAGGTACTGACTCGTCTGTCTTCTTAGCGTTGTCAACATAGTCACCGATGTGCTCATTCTGGCCCTCCCCGTAAAACCGGTGATGAATCTGAACATGAAATCGGCTCGGAAAGTGCAGGTGATGGGAATATTCCTACTGGGAGGAGTGTAAGTCGTCCTTCCCATTGGGCATAGTACAAATACCCACCAAACGGAGCTGATATGTGCTTTTTTTTTTTCTTATTTCCAGTGTCTGTGTCTTCGGAATCATCCGCGCCGTCGCAATGACGGAACTCAGTCTTGTCGATCCAACTTGTGAGTATCCCCTGCTATCTTCCGTTTTGCGCTATCCAACTAATATCATACAGGGACAGCAGTCGGCGCTGCAATGTGGTCCTTCGTCGAGATCTCCGTGGGTATTGTTGCAGCATGCCTGCCCATGCTAGGACCTCTGGTTAGAGGGAGATCGGGTACAAGTACAAGCCCGTCCGGGGGTAGTGGCTACGTACGATCGGGCAAGTTCAGCGCCACGGTCTCGAGCAAGTCCGGGTATATTCAGCAGGACGACATTCCTCTGACGGATGACTGGACGCAAAATGCAGAAGGGTCCTCGGCAAATCAGGGTCGAACGTATCAGGTGCAGGGCGGGCCCCCCGTATCGCCGTCGCCGTCGAAGCATAATGCCAAGCAGATATCGGTGCAGCATGATATCCAGTCTACGACGACGTTCGTTTGACGGGAAGAGTAAAAGCATATATTGTATTTTTAGATTGTTGGTGTTGTTCTTTTTGTCTTGCTGGCTAGACGATATAGGCTTGTGTATAGGTAGAGCAATCTGTGTATATCTGTGTCATTTGCATATTATCATCCAAGGAGCTTCGAATTGGTCGAGAATCCACTACCGATCGACTGATAATCTCGGTTAATGCTCATACCACCCACAGATTCTGCCAATTTAAGCTAGATGGCAGTAGGCATCCTTTCTATGCCGACACCGCAAAAGCACGGAGCATTAAACGTGCGTTCTTTCCAAGCCACCCGTGAACCCCCGAGTGAATAGTGCAAGCGGCGATGATCGTCAGTCAGACGGGATTAGGTATCCCGGCCGGCCGGTGGAACTACTCACTAGTACTTCTCTACGGATTGTAACCTCCGTCAGCAGACGTAACATTAATGAAAAGAATTGGAGAATAAGATAAAGTGAAAACAATGTGAGCGAATCATGGATGGCGAATTGGAGTAATCAGTCAGTGGTGCGCCTTCTCGGAGTACAGTAGCCGAGGGATCTGACAAAAGTTCTGGGTCTAAAGAGTATGCACGTAAGACAAGCCATACGAAGTACGATGCATGAATCCACCCGTAAGCTCATGCAAGGGAATCCAATCCAACACGGGCCGCTATGGTGGACATGAGTGGCCGCTGTCACTAACATCGCCTCGAGGCGAGTGATAACGTCTACGATGAGGCTCGGAGCAGTGTGCGGAGAGCGACACTTTCTATGGATATGCAGCTAGCGAGAGTATAACCCCTCACCAAGTATGAACGTGTACCACTTGCTGCACTCTGTATACTTGGCCCGGATAGGCCGAGGATCCCCGCTGTTCAAGGACAACTCAGGTAGTATACTTCTTGATAAGGGTCAGCAGCGAGCACTATAAGAAGGCAGCTGATTCCTAGAAATCCCTGACCCTTCTCAACCATCCATCCCCGTCTATCTCCATCAATCTATCTTCCATCCTCTCAGCTCAACAGCTACCAATTCCAAAAATGCAGTTCAAGGCTATTGTTTCCTTCATCGTCCTTGGCCTGGCCTCTGTTGCCATTGCCTCTCCCTCCACCAACGGTAAGAAATTTCCCTATCTTGTACGAGACAGAGATGCTAATTCAGTCGTGTAGAGCAGCGCGGTGCCGAGAAGGCCGACTTCGAGAAGGTCGGCGACGCCTACTAAGATGTGTTATGAACGGGCGCTGGTTCAGACTGGGTTTATGGGACTTGACTCTCGACTTCTCAAACGGTCTTCGTTCTCGGGCAAAGGAATATACTCATGCATCTGTACTTAGCCAGAAACCCCATCCAATGAATTATGCTTTACATGAATATGATCAATGGTAGATCCACGTATCACTCACCAAATTGCGCAAGAAGCCGAGGGAATTAGCAATCCTACAATCGGAATTTCTTCTTTTGGGGCCGATGCATACAGCTCGTAGAGAATGCCGTAATTATGGCATATGCGTCCTAGATTGGACTTCGATTGGTAAAGCCCCTACAGATGCCATTGATTCATCACCGTTGAAATAGGCTCTACCTAGTTCAAAGACTTCGATTGATGGGTTGGTTCATAGGCAATTCGCTCTATATATCGTATCAATTCCCTACCAAGTAGGTTACATACTCATTCCAACTAAAACGGAAGAAATGTCCCCTCTATATCCCATATCCGAAATTCTTCCGCCCAGGCCTTGATCTCCTCGAGATCCCTACATTGCTTATCAAACCCCCAGGACGGATCCTCGAAAAGGTGTTTATCCGCAGGTTCGATAGTAGGGTCGACCGTGCAGCTGAGACTCTGGCGGAGGTAATCGAAACAGTGTCCTACGTGCGGCTCGCGCTCAAGACCCAGGTCCAGGACGTCGTTCGTGGAGTTGGGGTCATAGTATGCGCGACGGATGGTATACTGTAAGACCGTCAGCACGTACGAATACAAGATATTTAAACAGAGGTGCTGAATACATACCAGACAGTGTAGAGAGTGAAATACACCTAGTATAGAGCGATTTGCAGCTACATCTGGATGGTTGACGTATCCCAAACCTTTAGGTAGGAGGTCATCCCAGATGGCTTCCCGTGTGGCTCCTTCCGCGGGCGGAGCTTCAAAACTGTGGTTGCGCTGTACATGATTAAGAGTCCATTGTTGGAGGGAAACTAATTCATTACAGTTTTGCTTAGTATTTTTCTTGTCCCTTCGTGACTGAAGATGCATACCTCGAGGCAGCGCGCCCTGTAGAATAATAGTAGACTGTGCCGAGAACCGTAGATGACTGTACGGAATCACAATCAAGACACCAACACACAGTCCACAAACCCAGGATAGCAGATACCTAGTCCACATTCGCGTTCTTGTTGGCTCCTGCTTCTCCTCCTTAGGCAACATTGACTGTTCCGCCTCGACTTCGGAATCGGAGCCCGCATTGTTGGCGGAACTATCATACTGCCGTCCTCTTAGAAGTGAATTCATTGTTATGCAGACATCTATTAGGCGTCCTCGAAGCTCAGGATAAATGAATTGAGGGGTGAGGGGCTAGGAAAAGCCAGCGATAACCCCTTACAATCACCAAGCTGATACCGACTCCATATTCTGGCCCCAGCATATACTAGTTCCAAAGCCAAGCAACTGCTATGGACGTCTTACATGCATTTTTAGTACGCTTGGCAAGGGCGCCTCATGCGAGAAAAACCCAACACGTTCTCAAAATCACCTGACAGCCACTCGCTCAACCAACAGGTCAACGTACATTGCATACTCCAAATAACAGCCTCTCGCGGGGGG